>KE600949.1:444-13673 GCA_000444245.1 Botryllus schlosseri | reverse complement strand
TTTTTAGGCCATGACGTCACGAATATTCAATTGTGACGTCATAGTGGATTGATACTGACAATTGAAAATATAGGGTAAATATAGAGCTCCTTTGACGAAATATCCACGAACTATAGCTGTTGAACCGACTATTTGAGGGTTCCAACCATCCCGTATCGTATACGTCGGCTATATCGGGTGATAATAATCGTCCGTAGGCTCATACAGCATGTTTTTTGGAAAGTATTTACACACTTATGGCATAATTATACAACTATGCCCATGTTTAAATCACTGTCTAAAACATGTTTTGTACAAAGTGTTTCAAACAACCATTTGTTTTAAATGAAACCCTAAGGAACGTCGGCACATATTTGGAAGGCATGTACGATTGCACGTACGCACGCAGGATTTATAATAATATAACCATGAAGCAATCAGAACAGTTAAACTAGCGATTGAATGTAGGGGAGACCGGGGACAATTGTAACACTTTTCGTATTTTTCAACATTACGTGTTCTTCTCGTGGAAATTTCACTTCCAAAGTTTTATACAAAGAAGTCAACAACTCGATAGTTGATATGAAAACTAAATTGGAACTCAATCAACAATCAATCATGGAAATTTTGGGTCGCAAAAATCGCTGCTCAAATGTTACAATCGCCCCGTACCCAGGGGCAATTGTACCACCCTTGCGGGGCAATTGTAACAGTGGTATTTATGACTAAACACAAACTGAATGAACAACGAAAACGGAAGCACAAATTGCAATATTGCATGAAACTAAAGGAAGAAACGTTTGAACGCCCGATCGCATTTATGGCATCTGAATGCAATATCACCCTTCGTGTCTTGTTCAAGCTTAAAGTGTACAAGAGAGACATTCATTCCATCATCTCCCTACACATATTCGGCCTCTTCTACCAAGGTTCTGTTGTTCAGCGGGCATAATGGGTTGGTCATTCGGTCACCTGCGAAGGTGCGAAACCGACCTGGCTAACATATCTTGGTTGAATGGGCCGATGATAGTATAGTAAAACGAGGACGCAACATTGTGTGGCGTCAAAGCTATAATGACATTTATCTGTGCTGTAGAAAATTAACATAAATTGTTCACATCAAATATCAAAATGTAAGTGGGTCATGATCAAAGTCAGAGGACGAGAATTAAGACATGACTATTGAAGTTCGACACACCAAAGTCGATCAACATGAGAAAGGGTGGTTGAATCACGAAAATAACCGAACCGTCAGATTCACATCACCACTATTGTATGGCCGTTTCGACAGATGATCATGTTAGAATTGGTATCGCAAGGCAGTATCTGTTCTGGTGAACTTCTGGCTGTTGCAAGATTATTCTACAGTAGATGAATGGTAATACCAACATATGAACAAAGACATTCAGAATTGATAACATATTGTAACGGGGCAGAAGTAACAGAGTGTTACGATTGCCCCTGACACGCTCGACCATGATTTTTGTCTCAGTATGGTACCTTCCCGGCGATGCAAGTCCTATTCTTTCCACCACCACGGTAGACTATAGTAACATTGTTCCAGCTACACATATTACGTTGTAACTACTTGAGGTACTATTCGTCCAGACAAATTATTCCAGACCAGAAAAACTTTACTCAAGGGTCAAAAATTTCGTTTTTTGCAAATTATTCCGGGATTTCGCATCGTAGCTCAACGTAACTCCAGGTATATTAGGAGAGATAACTACTGCATGCGCACTTAAAATATCAAGCTGATTTCTCCATCCTACTAGCGGTGAGGTCGATTGTTACATTTGCCCCTAGTTACATTTGTCCCCGGTCTCCCCTACAGTGTACACAGAGAAGGAAAATCGCCAATTGATAATGCTGACGCTAACAAGTGCGGTGAAATATTCGATGGACACCCCGCGATCGGGGATTTTGAATTAGGTTCTGTTTTCGTGTAACATCCCAAGGGTGTGAATACACACTGTCTTCGCTATGACTATAGCCCACGCAATGAACCTCAACTTTTATTTGCAGGGGTCGAGATCGCTTGTCCCGGAGGATTCGTGCACGGCGTGTGTCATTTAGAGCCGACGCCGACAGCACCTCCTCGAGACGAACCGCTTTCTTACGTTGAAGAGTTGATAGAAGAGCCGACAGAACCCGATAAAAAGCCCACCTCTGAAATAGGGGCTATTTTCGAGGACGAGGTGTCGGATACCGAAAACACGACAGAGATCGCTACATGCGTCAGGCCGGCTAGGCGTCGACCGGGAATGATAAGAGATCTTCATACCTACGAACGACTCAATGAAGAGTTACTTGTGAGCATCTGCAATTTCTAACATTCATACGCGATACCATAAATACTCCATCTCATAAACCTGTAGAATTCTTGTTACGAAGTAAGCCTAGGCCCTAGAGCAGTGGTTCTTAACCTCTGCTAACCTGGCGAACCCTTCGCTAAATAATCTACACGCCTTCGGCAAATCCCCATTTTTCGCTGAATAAAAAATCATTACATTATAAATAATGATACCGTACATTAATATGGTTTAATAAAGTTGCGAGATAACGTAGTGATATGATCCACAACGATCATATATACCAATAGGTTGCGGATTCGAGTCCCACCGAGGTCTTGGAAGTTTAACAATCCGAAACAATGTTTAAATGTACATTATAACGATGCAGATTTTATTCGACAGAGACAAATCGTCCAATTTTCCAACAACTCCGAAATAATTTACGGTCCATGGATCGGCCTCGACGACAGAATAGAGCCGGGAGTGTTGAGATGGAGGGATGGCAAGAAATTTAATAATACGGACTTTCACATGTGGGCGCCTGGACAACCCAAAATGATCGATAACAGCGGTAAGATCATCAATACCATCGTCATAAAATACCAAGTTATCGCCAGAAAGGAAACAGTTTAGCCCAGGGGTCACCATGAGTCGATGCGATTTTTTTAAACAAGATTTCAGTCATTGGAAATGGACTTCGATATGATACTGATTTAATGCCGGAGTTGCATTTGTATCTCAAATCCAGAACTGCAGGATTTAGATTTGAACATATTAAACCATAGCCCTCCTATGCTAGGTAACAACGTGTCGATAGGTCTCAATCGACGTAAATAGCACCCCTGACTGGTAACTGATGTGAACAAATGCTAACAACAGAGCTAATCATAATCATACCTGTGGTATCTTCAGGGTTCGGTAACTGCGTCGATCTGGTTTCTGATCCCATACGATCTGAGACGTCAAACTTCCTCTGGCAGATCACTCTGTGCAGTAAGCCGACGAGGTATATTTGCGAATCAGAAAGAAGTGACGGTAAGTAGGGAAGACACGGTTGAGTGCATTCAAGTTATATTTTCGCAAATTAGGGTCTGACATACTATACTGTTTCTTTATTAGTTTTCTCGGAGGTTATTGAATTCTGTACACCACTCGTCGATATTGCCCATGGAATGATGAGGTGTTCCGATGGTTGGAGTCCAGGCTCAGTTTGTTCCTACTTCTGTGAGAGCGGATACGTGATGAGAGGCGCATCTGCCAGACTCGCTTGTAACCGGGATACTCTGCGGTGGGATTACGAGTCTCCCGTGTGTGTGCGTAAGTTGAGCTATACTCTCATGCATAGTTGGATAAGGGATTCAAATGTAGCGGCAAAGCAACGATGCAGGTATTTGCGTCAGTAAACATTCAACACCTTATATATTTGACTGCAATTTACGCTCCGTAACATAACATGTGACAGTGTGTTTGCCGAAACTAAAGTTGGGTTTGAATTATAAAGAATCGATGAGACAAAAATGTATCATAAGCCGCTTTCTTTCCCATATAGGCGCAGTCTGTAGTCAACCGCTGATGCCTCCCAACTCTGGGGTGATGGAATGTTCGGATGAAAACAGACAAATGTCTGTTTGCAAATTTTCTTGCAAGCCAGGATACACCTTGTATGGAAACGACACAGTCACCTGTCAATGGAATTTGCAATGGAGCTCGCTCAAGCCATGTTGTCGAGGTAATTGCAGAAATTCAGCGTATATCTTCACGGTTTTCTTACAAAAGTGCGGGCGTATATCGGAAGATAAAAGTTTGAAAATGGGCGTATTCAACTGTCATTAGCCGACATGCTAATAGCTTGGCGACACCCAGATATATATAAATTTTATTCGGCATACATATAATATGACTATTCACAGACGATTGTCCGCCGTACGCAAGAATGAATCTCATTCTCGTCCTCGACAGCTCCCGTAGCATACAACCCGACAATTTCGAGAAGATAAAAGACTTTGCTAAAGCGGTAGGGTGATTGCATCTTTTATTTTGAGTGGATAACTCTATGTGTCGCCACGCGCCGCCAATTAGTGATGATGCGACCCGTCCTTTTCTATTGCAGCTACATAGGAGATTCGAAGTCTCCGAAGACTTCACCCAGGTTTCGGTCATAACATATCACGCAGAAGTGGCACTCTTGAATAATATCAAGGTCTACACCTCAAGTGATGAGTTGGATATTGCTCTCGACGAACTGCCATATCAGGGAGCAGGAACCTATATCGGTAAATTCTCTGATAAAATAATCAAGCTTTGGCGAAAACCATTCATCGTCTGGTGTGAATAGAGAACCAGAGTATTGCTATTGAGAAAATAAAATTAAGAACACTCCTTTAACAGGGAAGGTAGTTAACTGTGTATTCATATCATTAACCGACAATGTTGATCACCATAATCGGTTTCTAAGAAAACTATGCCCACCATTTTAGGACAAGCTTTGGATTACGTGGCTGCCAATCTAATTGGACTTCGAGAAGGAGCGGGAGACATAGTTGTGGTACTGACGGATGGGATATCACACGATGATGTTTACTATCCAGGTAAATAACCTATCATTATATTCTTATTGTAGAACTACCATCGAGTCTACATGCTCAGAAACGCCACATCTATGTATAGTGGCAGAATAGCGTCCTCTGACTAGGAGGGTTGAGCAATTGGGCATAGAGATTCGAGTACATCGGATAACTTAGGGACTCAATACAGCACTATATACAGCCTGTTTAATACCCCTATTCCCAAATTCAACAGCGAAGAATCTTCACGACGCCGGGGTACATGTGCTCGCAGTCGGAGTAGAGCACTCGTGGACGTATCAACTTGAACTGATCGCTTCGCATCCACCGGATCGCAACGTTATAAAAGTAGAATCATATACGGATTTGGCGGGGATTGCAAAGGAGATCGGACAACAAGTCTGCTATCTATCTTGCTAATGAAACTGGATTTACATTCGTGCATCGACAATTACGTATCATTCCATACTGAGCGATTTGTACGATTGATTCCTAGAGGAGCTAGAGAGAAGGCCTATACCTCGCCGCTTCTTGGCCTGTCTATATTGGCACGCGTTGTTATAATTTCGTTCTTGTTGTTGTCCGCCTGTTGCAGCACGATAATATCGCGATTGTCGGGGCCGAAGGCTCGTGAAATCAACTAAATTCTCAATGAATACTTCCAACGAAATTCTTCCAATGCTGTGGAATTATTCATGACGCCATTTGCAATCCAACTCAAAGTCGTAATTTACGGTGTCAAGCGCGGCCACTGTAATTTTCAGTGGAAAGTTCGTAGACTATACCTCCACCGATTAACAACCAATCGTCTCCGCCCCCTGGCTCTTTTTATGCTCGACTGCACAGTTTTTGTGCGTGTTTGAGAAGATTTCAGTTTCACCCAAACCCCCAGTAAAATTGGTTAACATTCCATTTAAAAAAGTTATCGGTTCCGCTCATAGCTAAAGTTACGATGAATGCGATTTTGATATTTCTGATCCATTCCACAAGAGCATTTATGAATAGATAATATTTTGTACTGTTTAATAGTCTGATGTTCTTCCCAAAAGTTACCGAACATAGGCTAAATGTGAACTCATTGTATCAGGGGTGTCTAGAAGACTTCTAGAAATCCCTGAATTTTATAAATAAACTCATCCATTCTACCATAACTACTATATGACATGATGTTGAGTTGCAGCTATCAGGGTATATGCTATTGCTCCAAAAGATTAGGAATCAGTGATCGCATGTGGTTGCGCATGGGGCGGAGGTGAGGTGGGGTGGGGGAGGTCAAGATGACTACCGAATATTTTAAGAATATCAGACCATGCGAAAGGGAACAAAATGGACACTTTGTGTACGTGGTTCTAGATCCTCTGATTTATATTGCGTTTTATGAAGGCGTTTCTCAAAAGTACTTATATTTTTAGGAAAAGTGACCGTGTCAAAAGGGTTGCATACGTTTGTGGTAATTAGATTTTGGGTTGAGTTTAATTTTTGTTGATTCACCGGTTCACCAATAATCTTTTAATAAAAAGGATTGACAACTACTACTATAAAGAGACCGGGATTCGAGACTAGGCAAAAGCGTGTTTCGGAGTGTCGAAAAGTTATCCAGGCCCCTTCTACCCTGCTCCGATCTTCGGATGACATCTTTGCGATATGTCCAGATGAAGACCCAGTGACTTGCCAATACAAGGAAGCGAATGAGAAGAGCGAGAAAGACGTCAAAACGCTATATAGGCTACGGTATACTTTCGTTCAGAACAAAATAAGACATTACACTGGGAGGTCTTAGCATTTTACCTACGACACCTTCCCGACTCTCACAGCATGCATCGAGCTTATAGTTCCTACTCGCACGGAGTTTGCGTATAGTGGTGACGATGAACGCCTGCTACCCGGCCGGCCCGGGATCGATTTCGCGTCGGAGGTTTATCAGGGCTCTTCGTACCCCGCGTCGCTGTTCTTACGGCGACAAAAAGCCCAGAACAAGGCCCGATGAAAGAGCGCAAAAACAAGGAATGGAAAGAGCAAAGAAAGAGTCGCGGAATAGAGATTAACATTGAAAAAGATCTGTGATATTGGGCTCTAGGGAGGGAGAGAGAGAGAGAGTGAGATAGCGCAATGGTGATTTGTCCGACTCTCCGAGGGTTCCATCCCCGGTCGGGTCAGACCAACGACTCGAAAACTGCTATCCGCGGAACTGATATCCACGGGTAGCATGGAGGAGAATAAAAACCGGGAGTGCAGACAAGATGACCATGGTCGTATTGTATCTCCACCGTCAAAGCATCTCGATGGTGCAGGCGAAAATGAATATCATCTCTCTCTCTCTAGGTCGGGGTGGATGCCAGTTAGAGGGACCGCACCTGGTCGTTCGGTCTCCTCCGATCTGTTTATCACACCGCAGAGTATACACTGAGTGTGTATTGATCAGATGAAAATATAATGTGATTAATTATTATGAATATTATTGATTTCTACCCGTATTGTCCACGTGCAAATATGATCTGAGTATATTTTGTATTAAGTATTATTTTATGCAGCATCAAATATTATTAAGTGTTATGGCAATTCATTACAGACCGTGGCGCACCATACCTTCATAGCTGGCGAGTCTTAATTACTACACTTTTACAATACTAATACGGTAGTAAAAGTAATATCGATTCTGCGGGCCCGCTAGCAGCATTCGCCGTCAGCACTATCTATGCCGCCGTAGCAGGCGACGTTAAACCGCTGACTACATAAATAAGTTAGCGCCGACGTGCAACTACATTCAATGACGTACTGGATACATCAGTGGTTTTCATTGCGGGTTTGTGATTGAAATAAAACTCTTCGTCTATATTGTTCACACTCCCTCCATCCATAATTTCTTCTCGACCCGACCAGAACACCCAAGTTTCTTCGTTCCATGTGCACCCAAAGTATAGCGACGTACCCGTGACCTCCAATATACTTTGGATATTATACACCGCTATTTAGCAAATTTTCGTTCTCGTTACGCGAATCTCGGGTATGGCCTATTTTGTGATCACAAAGCATGCTAGGTTGGTTGGTTATACTCACGGTTTGCTGTACAGTGTACGTAGTCCTTGCGACCTTGCTTGTCTAATTCAACCGCAGTCTCGACCTCGCAACCATTTCTGACCATGCTCAAGAATGCGCAATCAAGTACCAGCCATTATCGCGTTGATCGATTGTGACGTAAAAACTTCGACTTCCGTACTTCCGTTCCAATCACAGGTATGGCTATTTGGCTAATATCATGTCGCAGCATAGTGTCCTATATGGTGTCGACACAAACAAATCTCAGGCCTCAGTGAAATTGTAACACGTCACAATTTCCATTTGGCTGCAGGCAATTTGACGGTCATTTTTGGCCGGCTTGCCGAGCATTAAATTTGGTAAAACGGGTATCAATCGAAAGCTGACTCTGCACTGATTACGAAAATATAAATTTTATTCCGCTTGTGGCCCTGGAACTCCCACAATCAGCCTCGAATTTTTCATTGTTATGGAGATTGGCATTGAGACGCAACAATGCTGTCTGGCGAAACGAGAGAGTAGCTCAATAGAAAGAGAGCAGTGGAGGACGCCTGATCCTGCGTAAGAAAATAGCACTAGACTAGTGTCAGCACATCTTCTGTAGGTATCAAAATTCCACTATATAGAATCGTTTTCCTAGTGATTTGACATGAATCCGATAGGGTTATAGAAACTCGCAATTTCAGTAGTGGGAGAGAAGGCGGGATATTGACCGTATTTTTTTCTCAATCATTGGGTTTTAATTTTCATCTGAACAAGTTACACACAATGTACAATGCAATAAGACAAATGCGATGTATTGAACAGATAGGAGGATGTCGAACGACACGCATCAGTAGTAGCGATCCTTTACTCTAACATCCACCTCGGCCTAGAGTGCCCGATGTCACAGTTCTTTTCGATGTTGATCTTTTTTGAAGCCGCTGTCCTTTCTACTAGTTCTTTCCATTCCTTTCCGGCGTTGGGGAACCGATTCACATATAAAACATTTTAAAACGGAATACAAATTTAACCATGATTGTGGTGTCTTGTGTGGACCTTCCGGTCTCCCGTCGTCTCCCAATCCATACCAATTTACATGTTGTGTTTGTTGGTGAGATGAAAATGACTGACTGACTGTGGGGTAATTCGTGCTGATCTAAATCCGTGTGCCGCACATGACACTTTAGATTTGTTATGACTTGAAAACAATGAAAAGTCACTCTGCTCTCTGGTAGCTGCAGTGTAGTGTGTACTGTTTGCGATTCGTCCATTAATACATACGCAGGATCTAACACCCACGGTAAGGGATGAGCACTGTAGCGGATGAGGGTGAGCCAGTACTGCTTCGAGAAGTTCCTGATTCTCTCCATAAGCTCATCAGGTATGATTTTGTTCGAGGATTTCTCACAAGAACATGACGCTACGGCTACCAACACCGTTGCATTATATAAAGAACCGCATCTGCATTGCTTCAGATTGATAGTGCGCGGATTTTATGGCGTGGAACATGGGCTTGTTGTAGATGTACTGGTCAGAAATGCCTGCGTCAAGGAGGAAGATATCCAGGTATGAAGTATGCTTGGGTCTATAGTTTACCACTCTACTTTCTTCTCCACAGTCCACACCACAACCAGAGTGGAATCGGTGGCAACGGCACGCGCAACGTCACGCGAGCATTTATATCTGATCACGCCGATTAATGAATTATGCTGATGTCATAAAGCGATAACGGAGTCGGAGTCAAGATCCAGAATAAGGCGCTTGCGCTTTTGCCGCTTTACAATGAACGTAACCAAGCGTGACATTTGCGCAATCAGCGAATATACAGAGTAACCCTAGTCCGGCGTATACGAGGTCTATTTTAGCACATTGCGTCGTTTAATAAGTAATTCAGTGTCGAATCAGAGCGAAAAATATTTCTGTCACGCGGATAAAATTTTCGAATCACTCGTGAAATCCGTCTGTCACGCACAACATGTTGTCGAAAACAGCCACCGATTCTAGTGTGGCACCACAAAGATATCAACACCACGAATCTGGGCTCCCTATAGGCTATGATCATGTCAAAATTTAAAGCATGTACAATCGCTTTAAGATTAGAGATTAGGTTGAGCCCGTTGAGGTGTCATGAAATTAGAGTTGGCGTTTATGATTAGGGTATGCTCGTTAGGGTTGGGTAAAATAAGGGTAAGCGGTTAGGGTTTAGTTACAGGCTTGTTAAGATATCGTAAGGTTAGGTTGGAGCCTACCGTTACATAATAGCGTTAGGGTGAGGTTTAAAGTTGGGGGTTAGTAATTAGGTTGGGCCCCGTTGGGGTATCATAGGATTAGGGACTAAGGGTAGGAAATGCTCCCACGATACCCTCACCCTAATCCATTTATAAACTCAATTTTAATTTAGACATGTTCATGCGGAACTCTGATTGGTCATGATCATGTTGTCGTGGATAAGAAAGTATAGACTATAGACTTGTATGCTTACATTGCAGATTAGATTACAGGCACAATCAAATGAGCTGATTTCGACAATTTTTTGAAACATTTGCATAAATTGAAAAAAAAAACATTATAATATATGTTGATTCACATAATAATTTGGGGCTCTCTTCGAGCTCGCCCCCCCAATCGGGCGGTTTGGGGTGCGGCAATTACGGTATGATTCCAAAGCATTATGATATATGATGTATGGTACCAGTAGCCTACCTATTTATTTGCAAGCAGCTTTGCTAACTGAAAAGAGATAGAAAAAATCATACAATAATCTCACTGCATGGTCGTGCAGTGACCAGCGAGGTGCCTGGAATGATGTTTGACCCTACATTTAATGATTCTGCTTGAGAATATATTTTTACAACAGGAGCTTCTCAAGTTTGACAAGAAGTATCTTCGCTCCATGCTGGTTACTCTGAAGAACGATAAGTTATTGAAAACGAAATTATGCTGCCTTGAAACTGAGGTATGGGGGCTAGCTGAGTAGTTTTACAGCAGACTGCATGGCGTATCTTGTGTCTTTAAAACTGATAATCTGAGATTTGATATTCATTTTCAGGAAGGGAAGGTACTACGTCATAATTACTACTACATCAACTATCGGAGTATTAGTAACATCATTAAATACAAGGTCAGTGTGAACAGTCCGTGCCAACCAGACCTGGACAACTAGATAAATGGACTAGATTAGATAATCTAATTTTAAACTGTTTCTTTGCGCTAATTCTAACTCTAAATTAATTTGTGAAATGTTTCTACGATATAATGTTAATTCTAATCTAATATTTCTGCTACCGGGGAACTGTATCGTGCGAAACGAGCCAAGTTCACAGACTTTAGCCATTCTCATGTTCACGAAAATGCACTCTTGATTTGATATGAACTGAATTACATTCAATTTCCAAATTTTCGCGAATTCAGTAGATTCTAATTCTGATCTAATTTGGTAAAAACCTGCGTTGCCATAATTCATATTATAATCTAATTTGGAGAAAACTGTAGCTATAATTCTGATTGTAGTGTAATTTGGAAAGAAAACGGTATAGTTATTAAATTCTAATTCTAATCTAATTTGATGAAATTATTTTAATTGTCACAATCATAGTTTTGATTAGTGCGGTTCTATCAACATGTTCCAGCTCCTTCCTGAGTATAGTTGCATTCCGATATTTGTGGTGTTGGTCTCGACGAAATCATTCCTACATATAAGGCACACTCCGCAAAAGCTACGATTACATATTTACATTTTGAAATGATGACCGTCGACGTGTGGCGCTTTTTCAAACAGCTTCATCACATCTTGAAGAAGATTGAAACGCAAGAACGCGATTCAACCAACCGCGCCGCGTTCAAATGCCCGCAGTGCCAAAACACATATACCGATTTAGACGTCAATTACTTAATGGATCCAATGACGGGTGAGGAGATTGTAATGTGATGATTTAGTAGTGACAATAGATATAATTCTACTTACGATTATCGGCTGGTACATACATGAGTCTGAGCAAAATCTAGTACCTGAGTGTTTAGATTCCAGGGTTGTAATGGCTCGCGTCTCGATTTTTTGGTGACTCGAATCATTTTTTCAAATCCGTAAAATGACCCGACTCGGCTTGAGTCAATTTTTGTGATGACTCAATTGACTCTATCAGTCCTGATACTCGGAAAATAGGGCCAGAAACTGTTAGGAATGAGGAAAAATATTACAGGATGAATGCCGGCGATTCTATATCATTGGAGCAGAGTTGAAAAAGGTGGGTTGAACTGGATTGAGCTGAAAACTGAACAGTAAACGTATAATGACTTGGACTCGGACCCAAATCAAAACACTACGACTCGGACTCGACCCTGAACTAGTTGACTTGGGTTCTGACTTGACTCGGTGGTGAATCGAAAATGACTCTACTTAACTCGAGTCTAAGCTATAAAAGTCAGATTAACTTGAGACTCGGAACCTTCAGACATGGTCGCAACCCTGTCGCGAAGAACATAATGCCATTTCCACACCGCATAAAATTAATTTATCATTTTTCGACCATTCCTATTACATGCACTTTGTGACAAAGTTGTGAGTTGGTCGCGTCTTCACAGATACATTATTTCCACTAACGTGTGTTGTGCAGAAATATCTCTGATGAAGTTGTTACGTTGCCTATAAAAATGCCCACACCAAATTTGACACAATCCCAGCCTGCACAAGTGAAGTTTTTTTTAGTTACAACAATACAAAATTTGCAACTGCAATAACTTGACTTCTTTCGGTTGGCAGTGAGCAAAAATTGTTAAGCACCGTTCTTTTAGACCACTCAACAATTCAATGGGGTTGGGCGGTAAAATTTGGAAATTTTGTTTTATTATTAGAAATTCATACTTTTGAACTTCAGTGCGTTAACATCTACCGGTCGGAATCAAGCCAACTTTGGTGTGCAGCGTTTTTTAGGTAACATAACATTTTAATCACTGAATCCCCGAAATCCGTGAAAAAAGTTATTTTTGAACTACCCTAGTGAGTGGCTTTGTACTAGATATTGCTTATATGCCGCGATACGCTCTAACGAAACTGACAACCTTCTAAAGGGGTGAATAGCATCGAAAGTACAATTCTTGTTGATAAATTAACGCTGAGTGTATAATTTCAGTCCTAGAACAAAAAAACTTACTCGAATCATTAGAATTATTACTCGAGTCAGATTCGAGTATATTCGCATAGAAAACAGAATCAAAATCAACCTTGAATTTAACCGTGATGAATGTATGTGACTCAAATGTAATGGAAACTTCATTCATATATTTTGATATAAAATTGATATTGATACTGAGTCGTGATGAATGTATGTGACTCAAATGTAATGGAAACTTCATTCATATATTTTGATATAAAATT
>ATSW01066195.1:0-15569 GCA_000444245.1 Botryllus schlosseri | reverse complement strand
AGTTCGCATTAAGTTTAAAGAGTAGCCACCCTCGGAGCATTCCATTTCTCGGAGTGCATTTCTCTGCAGTGGGATCTTCGTCGGTCAGCAAACAACAGTGAAATGATTTCATTACTCAAAGCTGTTATGGCGATTTATCTTGTTGGCCTGGCGTACGGTTACCGCCAAAATGTTCTAGATTTTTGTTCCACGGTTATGAATGGAGAAAAACGGATGGAGGTTGCACATGTATGGCAGTGACGTGCGGTGAGGTTCATGGCTGGTGAGGCACGGACCCCCCCCACCCCACACACACACATACATACACGTACAGTCGCACACAAACACGCACGCACGTAAAGTACCTGATAAGCAGACCCAAAATGTGAATAACAACAGCAACGGGTAGAGAAGAGCATTTTCTTTGCACACTGATAGCCGTTGCAATTCCACATTCTACAATACATGTAGGACTGGGCGCTATTGTGCTAAATGGACAAGTTTAGACGGATAATAATTACTATCTCTTCAAGTACCGTTATAAATTATCCGAAGCACATGAAAATAGCATCCTCATTTACAAATATTTTTTCAGTAAAAAACACTAGATTTGCCGAATTTCGTAGGAAAATACACTAGGACAAGTCAAAATACACTGGATATAGTGTAAAAACAGTAGGAGTGGCACCACAAACAACGGCAACGCAGGCTATGTAAGTATAGCTATCACATACCACGATTAAGGGTTATAGGTATTGTAGTTGAGCACAGCATAAAGACCACAAACAACGACAATGCAGCCTATGCAAGTCGCTGTCACGTACCACAATTTAGCGTAGCTATGGAAGGAAAATACATAACAGCTACATAAGTAATGGAATGTATTTGCTCCGCATTACGTATTGGCCGTCGCTACTGTATAATTCCTACAAGAATGTTGCATTCCGAAATCGATGCGCGTTCACTGTGCTGCGATTGTCCAATTGTTAACGAATAGTGCATGAGGCAGATTCGTTTGTGCCTCACCTGGCCATTGTTTTTCTGCGATGACATTGTCTGCGATGACATTGTCTGTAATAAAGCCAAATGTTACCTTGCTTGGTGATTTTGGAGGGGTTCTGGTGCTCTGATACTGTTAATATTTGGATTTTCGGAATCAGTGTGACGATAGCACTTGATTGATACCAGTTATTATGAATTCTGAGCTATTTATGATGAATTGCATTGTCGCAGGTGAGGCACGACCCGCCCGTGCCTCACCTGTGCCTCACCTCTCCTTACGCGCTGTATTTTTGAATAATAATTATGCAAATTGATGATGTTGGGTGAAAAAATGTTCAAATTTCGTAGTTTATTAACATCGATGTAAAATATCAATATAATCATCGACTAATGGAGGGTTTTCACAATTTTCCCTCACTCACTCTGACGACAGGTGAGGTACTGCCTCACCTGCCTCATTGGACCCACGTCACTGATGTATGGGTAGAACTGGTAAAAGTGGTTCGCCCGGGCCGAGAAGAATGAAAGGGAACAAGGGAGACAAAGGAGACGAATTTGATCCATCAGAATTGATGAGTCGGATTGAAGTTTTGAAAAGTGAGTTTCGAAAATCTGATATCAGCATGTGACTATGTATCTGATAAACGTTCGCCTTTACATTTAAAGTTGAAAGAATGGAGGGAATTCCTGAGGTAGCACGTAAGATTACACACCTCCATAATTGGGTTGTTACCAAAAGGCTGATGCGTGTCTCGCTCATTAGGTGTTCTGCATTACTTTTAATATTTTCCTTTGTGCTTTAGTCCATTATTGTTTAATGGGGATGAAGAGCTGAGCGTCACCCGACTCTTCCATAAGCTCATCCACCGATCATAATGACGCACACGCAGCAAAATATGCCCGGCTGGACATGGACTCTGTCGTAGGCACATGGTGCCCCAAAACCAGTATGTTCAACTCTGACGTGAGTCTTCTCATCAAAAAATGATATCATATTGTCATACTTTTAGCAACTGTAGGCCAATAGATACAAGTAGATCTCGGCTCGCCGCAATTGATCAATGCGACGGTCACACAAGGTCGGGCTGACCCTAACGGTCATCCTTATTGGGTCAAGACGTACAAGGTAGCATGTGGTATATCAGATGGCAATTTATCTATAATAAGCGGAGGAGGAAAAAAAAGGTATGAAAATAGTCGAAATGTAGGCTACTTGCTCACAAAGCATTTCACACACTACGAGGCTATTGGGTGACTAGGGTTGCATCTAAAACATAACATATATCTTTAAAATATATGGACTTGTACTACAAATAGCTGTGGTATGGTGTGGAATCCATGGATGGGTACAAGCCTGACATGGATATATGAAGTAGCACATTTGTTTGGCAGTATCACTAGGGTTAATGCTTTCAACAATGACGCGACGTCACGTATTAATTTTGACGCAGTGAGCACAGATCACTGTATTTCAAGCGTGAAGCGTCATATATAACGGCATCACTCCGATATTCTTGAAACTATTATTAGCATACGGCAGGCGGAGCCGTGGTAATAATTTGCTCAAGATCAGGAGCTAATTTATGATAAAGACAGCTCTGGGGCTTTTTACGGCTTTTCCCAAGAAACGACCATGGTGTCGAGCATTCCAATCATTACATATCGCATACGTCGACTAAATCTAGTGCAAGTCGTCCGAGAGCTCATACTACATGCTTTTTTTCGAAAATATCTACACAATTATGGCATAGTTATAAAACTTTTGAAAAACACAACAACATTATTTAAATTACATCTTTATAAAACACCGTTTAACATATGTTTTTACCAAAGTGTTTAAAACACTTCTTGTTTCTACGTATACCGCATTATACCGTCTGTGTGTGTGTTTATATGTGTATGTGTTTGTTTGTTTTGGGTTATTCATGGTGTTTGTCGACTACTGTGATCATTTAACACCAGGCCGATATTCATCTTATTTTCCGTAACTGCACACCTCTAGGCTTTTGTAAGACACCGCTGACGCGGATGAGGTGGCGAGGAGGAGCCTAGGTAAACCTCCAACACTTTGGAATTCGGAAGTCGACCTTGGTCGGACTCGAACCCGCACCCATCGGTGTTGCAGCCGCGGATTATACCACTGCGCTATTTCGCCACTCAAGGCATGGGTCGCAATAGGTTTAATATTGGGTCGCCACGGCACCAGAGCGATCTATTAATATGTATGTAATATTTGTTGAATTTGTTACAAAAGAATTGCTTCGCGCCACGCGCGATTGCCTGAGGGTACTTTTTACACATCAAAAGTCCTCATGTTGGACACTATAGTAAATGAATAGGCCTTTGGAAGTAGAGAACTTCAATATTGCAGCAAACAATATACCGTACCGTGCGTTGTTATCTGCCGTTCGCGACGACACAACGTCACAACGACAAAATTAGTTCTATATTTCTAATTTGATTAACCGCTTTTACTGACATTCGCTCCTGATGAGAGTCAGCCGCAAAGCTTCAAGTGGAATCAATTTGACAATATGAACGTATTTTTGCTACTATATAGTAATTAAGCGAGACACACCGAAAATATGGCGTGATCATGAAAATATGCCGACCAATATGCATTACTCTATTGGTTTGAATTCATAATAAGATTAGTCTGGCTGATTTCTCCGGAAAACACCGTTGAAGACCGCTGAGCTACTTTAATGTAGACGTCTGCAACGAGCGGGTGAGGACTGCGGACCTATGAGACACATTCATTTCGAGGTCAAACCCCTTCTACGTCGGGACACATGAAGACGTGAAGTAATGGCCAGCAGATCGCTGGGAAATGCGATGCTAAACGATCAGCGATGCTAAACGATCAGCGGTGACAAAACCCTGGGTAAATATGACCGCCGCTGGTTGGCCAAAACTTTCGATATTGATATGCTCCGTCATCGGAATGGCCGGCAGTCGGTACCGAATGCAGTCCCGTCCTTGCAATCTGAGTGGACAGTAGAACAAATGTTACTCGCAGAGGAACATAATTCACTCCAATTTGTAATCGCACGCGTCAGAAATGTTTCGTAGAGCTGTGTTGCGTACAATTGTTGTATACGAGTTCTGTATGTCACACATACCCGTACAATCGTAGCATACTAATTTCAAAAATGCATATTTTTTCATGTGCGAGGCTTGGGTGATAAGATGTCATTAAAACTTAGATTTGGGTTGCGGTCTGAAAAGTTCAACAACCACTGCTTCAAGATAATGAACTGTCAAGTTAAATTGAGCTTAAGACCAGAGAACACCGGTATCGTGACTTTCTGTTCTCATCTCATTTACTCGCGAGACAAAAAAATGGAGATTGAACACAAGTTGGAGCAGCGTGTCAAACAAAAGATAGCGGGCTCTAACGCGCCTATTCTTCTTGATTGTTTTGGAGCTTAATTTCCAAGCCATCACGCAGAAGCATCAAAATAAGCATGCGGATTTTGCACCCCTTCGACGAACTGGAGCCTCGGCCACCTTTGGGTCATACTCTGAAAAAGGATTTCTGCCAGCAAGGATTTTTCACTAGCGGAAAATACGCTCAATTTTGGATAGGAGTGTTGGGTGTTTCTTATAAAGACCTGACCATCCAAGCACTAGAAGTTCTTATACAATACCCAACAACTTATTTGGCCAAAAACGGTTTTAGTGTGCTATAGATGAAATCAAAACGAGAGAAAAGAGTTGTCTTTTTAATGAGACACTTGATGACCTAAACTATAGTAGCCTATTTTGTTGCGCATTTGAACAAAATATTGTTAACTGTCTTCATTTTCTTCTTGCATTACAATTTTCGGTTGGTTTGTGCGAATGCAATTTATTTTAAAACAAAAGTTTGGATGGTGCTCAAAAAGGTTGAAGAGCACTGCGTTAGAACAATGATTCTTAGCTAGGGACGGGCACAATGATTCCAGTACTCGAATCTTAATTGAGTATTAATTTTAATAATTCGATTCGAGTATAGTGTGAGATGATATTTTGGTACTGAAATTATATTCTCCTTGCTAGTCCGCAATGTTTCCTCTAGGCTGCGCACGTACGCAATTCCGCAGTCTCCACGGTCTTCCACGGTCTCTGCGCACAGAAAATCCGAAGTGATGACCTTTTTTTATAGTCGTTACGCACTGTTGTCCAAGGGACCGCGCAGTGAGTTGGTGAGTGCGCGCAGCCTCGTGAAAAACTAGAGGAAGCATTGCCAGTAAGAGTTGATTTGTCAATGAAAATGATAGTTTCGATAGTATTATCCACTGTGCAAGCCCTGAAACTTCGGTTAGTCGTATGACAGCTTACGAAACATGTAGTGAAATTGCGATCAACCCACAAAGTGCAATGCAATCGGCATAGTCGAAAAATACCGAATTATCTGTAATGCGATGTATAGCCAACAACTGACTCAATACTGTTTATGGCCGCATCAAAGTTACATATTTTAACTTTCCACTTCTTTCATACTGTTGTGACGTCATGTTACTCGGATGCTCGTCTCGAAACCTAGTACTCGATTCAGAATCGAATATTCCGGGTACTCATCTAAAATACGCATGCAATACATTGCTAACTATAGTGCATAATTTAACAGAGGATCAACAAATAATCAATATTGTAACTCATGGGACCTCCCTTTCATATACAAGTTCAGAAACGCGCGCCTTCATCCTGGACAGTGCCAGCGCGTTGTTCGGTCGAAACGCAACAGCGTGCTTGATACCAATTGCAAAGTTGCAAACGAGCGTACGTCACTGCGCACGACGCATCACCGCAACAATCATTATTATTATTAATATGGTTAAAAGTTGTAGTAGCGCTTATCTCCCTTAAGGGTCTTGTGCACCACGGTCTGAAATTACCTCCTGGTATAAGTACCCTTACAATGTAATTCAACCTCGGCTATATACTAATCAAAAATTAAAGGATTCTACGACATGATAGCACGAATTCAGCCACAGGGGTTAATAGCTCGGGCTGGACCAAGAGGTTATACGTCGAGAATGGGATGTCATGATTACGGCATGACTCAATGAGAAAGGACCGTTGAAAATCATATCTTGCACAATTCAGTAGAAAATGATCGACAGTTTCGGCGATATTACAATGAAGACATAGCGGAGTATCTGAACATCCTATTTTGAACGAATGGGCGTTAAGCCTACAATGGCCGGAGCGCAAACGGAACATGATGACCTCGAATTGCCGACATGCATGCATTAACGGGAATTTAGTAGAAATGCAACTATTGAAACGCTTATAATGCATCCCTTTATCTTCACATGCGTACAGTTCCTGCCAGAGAGTTCGCGAATATTGACGGACAAGTGACTTAGCTTCTCCGATGGTCACCTCAGGGACCTGACGATTGGGGCCAGACACTGCCGCGGATGTTGCTTCGCGGTCGGCGATATCGTTGCCATGGATACCTTTGTGTCTGGGAATCCATCCAAATTCTACCTCTATACCTTTTCCCGTAACCAGCTCAAGCAAGGGGAAAAACTTGTTGAAGATATCTGTCGGCGCAGTGAGAGGGTTGGATATCGTGTTCAACACACTAAGCGAGTCCGAAAGAATCACATATTTGTCTTCATTGCATCCATTATCGGAAACCCAGGACAATGCCTGAAGATTCGCTAAAAGTTCAACATGAAATACGGAATGATAAACATGACAAGTTCTACTAACCGATACCGAACGAGAGGGGATATAGAAAGCGTAAGCGGTTGCTATTGAGGTCTTGGACCCATCTGTATATATCCCGATAGCTCCGTCGTGGCATTCGAACATATAGTCTTGGAAGCATGCTTGTATATGACTTCTTGAGTAACATTCTTTGGGTGTAAACATAGCAGTTGCGTATTGACGATTGGTTGGCGGGCCATCCACGGAGGTTGATAGTGGGAAAGGGTTTTCTCCACTGAAATTTTCCTTAATAACAGGACCGCAACAATCAATTACTTCTATTGTAATTTTCACCAAATCAAAACACCATAGGATTGCGTTATAATGAGAAGATATGCGGGTGCTAAAACGGCTTGGACTATAGTCTTTTGATCAGACACTCCGCTTGGCCTACATGCTGCTGGATTTAATGAATGCGGCATGTGTCGGTAGGCGAGGTCGATATTTCAGATTATGAATTGGGGTCAGGTACTCTCAAGATCTGACTATGGTATACATTCAGCAGGAACGCCTTGTATTTCGACTTGAATGTGGACTGGACATACTCGGCGACTGTCGGATAGCCGGCCAGATACTGTTCTACACTTGAGGTCCAGCATAAACTCGATATAGCGATGTGCTTTCTTGTACTTTTTCTTGCGATCAAGAATTAAATATTGCCCGACACAAGAAAGCATCGCAACAACAATTCTCGGTCATAAAATAATCAGGAGCGTATAATTTCGGTATCAGCTGCTATCAAACCTTGACCTCCGCATGTTTCGAAAATATCACCTCTATCAGCATGACAGGCAAGTCAGATCACGCGGGCTAATAGAGGATAAGACATTAATTGAAGAATATGCAAGGGCAAGTACCAATATTATTCACAAATTTCATCATTTGGCTCAAAATATTTTCGCGCTTCGCAAGATTAAAACAAATTTGCGTAGTAAGGCAAAACAAATGGTCCGATCTACTATAGTTTGGCGGGAGCGCGACAATAACTGTTGTTTTGGTCCTAAATGTTGCTCAGAGTTGTCCAAGGGACCGCCAAGAAGTTCGTGAGTTTGCGTTAAAACGGGACCAACGAGAAAGAACATTGGTCATGGGTCAAAACCAGGTTTAGCACCCAATAGTTTTCATAATCAGTCATACCGGGGCCTACGATATTCGTATTCGATATTCGTATTCGGGACCTATAACATGTAGCTCTAATGTCTAATCTATAACATCTTAAATGAGTACCTATGACTTACCTGTCATATTTTGTAATTGATATTTGATTCCTAGTTGGTCGAAACCAGGGGGGCACTGGGCAGACCTGCCTCCTGCGCGAGCCGCATATCAAAAGTCTTAGCTATAAAACAGCCACAACACAAAAATTCAAAAATACGAATTAATGACGTCAGAATGAAATGTAGTCGATCGAATGAAGTTTATTATTGTGTGGTGATATGATGCGTCTTCACCTGGGCTGCAAGGTGTTTGAATTCAGGTCGATATGACGTCTAAGCAGTGCGGAGCAGATCCTTCAAGAGAACATGAGAATTTAAGGAAGATTTCAGCTCTTTAATCTCGACGACATTTTTTTGATCAAACTCAGCAGTTATTGCTAGCCTTTACAATACAAATGGAAAAGCCTTATACACTATTGCCAGCCCGTAAATGATTGTGACCTGCGCTGGCGTAATTAATTATAATGTTCATTGTTAACACAAAGATTTATCATTGATTGAACCAGACATCCATTGCTCCGCGTGAAACGTTTCTGTGAACTGGATTCGAGAGTTCAATTGCAAATTTTTAACCCTGTATTGCCACCTTCCCCTAAATTTTACAAGTCTTGCGTGAACCCACAAGGAAAGAAACAACACGAAAGCAATACGCATGTTGGTAATACGCGATAAAATGCATCAATTTTTAATCAGGTTGAACCTCTCTAGCAAAATGGCGAAACGCATGTGCATCGTGCAATCATTAGAGGCGCAATCAAAGGCTAAAAGAGTCGCATGCGGGTTGCGAGTCGCAGTTTCCCGCCCCTGGTCTAAACTATCATACATAAACACTTATGAAATTGGGTATTTTTTCTTACTAAGTGAGAAAAACAAGGAAGGGGATAAAGTGAAAAGTATCGATGATAGGAAAAAAATGAGTCAATTTTCGAACTTTGTGTCCCATAAAACATAAAGTGGCAAAAATCAGTTGAAGAAAATGCTGCTATGTTTCTAGCTACGCTTCTTCCCGAATGCCAGTCCTAATTTCGATGCCCACAAGTTTTGTTATATCTCTTCGGCAGCCCTATTATCTCATTTTCTCGCGGCAACCCTAAGCAGTCCCACCGGCATTATAGGGTACGGCCGCGCCGCTGTTGAGGACCACTGCTGCAGGTCTTTGCCTCTGTGGCCTCATCCTCGTGTTTAAGCACTACAGTTAGGCGATCCCATGAAACTGGGATCGCCTTCGATATTTTAAGTTTAGTCGGGTGCGTGAATCCGGAGCTAGTGTGCATCTTGTTCGGATGTCGTCCGGACCTGTATCGGAACCAGAGTCGCAGCTTTGGTATTGCATGACCGGTGTCGAATAGGCGACAGAGTGGGATATTTCATGATCATTGATATGACCAGGCAAAAACTCGTTTGTAAGTAATAACTATATTCGCGACTCTGTCACAACTCTATATTGTACTATAGGAGTGGACATTACAGATCCGATATCATTCGGCAAAGCTGAGTGATTGGCTGCTTTATTCGCTTTCTGAGCACAACCCACTTCGAGATACCAATATAGTCTGTTTTTTGGAAAACATGTAAGCCAACGCTGGTCATTTCAAATTCGATTTTCAAGGGCAGTCAGCTTTAACGATGTCCATTCGAAGACACAAGAACGCCTGCCAGGTTTGTGGATACAGTCGCACGTAACGGCAACTCATGGGCACGGGGAACCATCCAATCACCTTTGTTGTTGAATCGGTGTTTCCCTCGAATATCTTTATAGAATTTAAAAGAGTTATGAGTTTCAAGTATACGCTGTGTACCACTTGACTTGAACACCTGCATCGGTGATTGAAAAATGAAAATTGTCGTTATTCGAAGACGACCTTGTATATGCTGTACAGAAATAATGAATAAAACATTTTATTTGGTGAAAAATAAATCCTGAAATGAATTTGTTCAATCAGTTCAGTGTGACATTAGCTACTTAGTGACCTCATTGAAAGCAAGATGCCATGGTCTACGGCAAGAGAGTTTTTCAATTTTTCATACAAACCTTTTCTTCCCCTCCTTCTCTTATTATAGATAGGTTGTTTTCTGTGATTCCACACGCCACTTTGTACGTCTTGACCCAATACGTATTCGCTGCAAATTGAAAATATGTTAAAACCAGTCGGAGATGGGCTCGCGCCGTGCCCTGTAGTTACAGCCTTCCAAAACAAAATACCAGCCTATAGCCGCATTAATTCACAGCACATGGTGGGTTGCAGGTGATGCTCGGGAGGTATAAACTATAGTATACGCAGTGATGACTTTGGGAGTGGGCGAGGTTACCGTTCATCAAGGACCCCCTGGTTGATTTACACTCTTTCAAAAGGCCTCCCTCTTTGTTGGACTCACTTTTTGTGTTATTACCTTTTTGCGAATAACTGCGAAAATATGAGTGCCCAGCACTACTCATGAGAAAGATGGTATCACACAGAGGGGTCAATCGCCAAATATCTGCATTCGTCAGAAATGCTTCCTATTATTTCGCTCCGTGTATAATCTATTCGTTTTGCGACTAGCCGAAAGGAATCATTATAGATTCAAAGAAGAGGTATCAAACTCAAATGTGCTCGCGGGCCAATTTCCTAGTTTTTGTTGACGCCGCTGGCCGCAGCATCAATAATAGGGATATTCCATGTATAAATCCCAAGTAGGCCTTATTTGACAGGACCTTGCAGACAGGCATTCCACAAACATCGTGGAAATGTAATTTACTATTGTACTATTCACGCTTGACTCGAAAAAAATACATTTTCAAATATTTGGATGTTATTTTTTTTGTGCCGGTCATAATTTTTTTAATTAATGAGGTATAGACATCATGCGAGAGGATGCATCATGACACCGTAAAACTGTCGGGTTATAATATTGCAGCTAGTGGACCTTTGACGTGCCACAATTTTATGTAGAATATTTTAAAATCTACTGAAGATTGATCTGATATCATAGCATTTGAGCGGCGTATAGCCTAATCCTGGTTTTGATGTATAGTCGTGATAATTAGGCTATATAGGCTATTGTTACTGTCATTGCCAAAGTCAAATTAAATCAGCGTTAGATTTTGCCTTCGATTATTATTGGAACATATCAATAACAGCTTAAATATAATCACTATTGAGCCATAGTAAAAGCATTACTTCTTAAACGTTTTAGTGATCGTACCCTATGTGCTTCCAATAAGATTTCCCGTAGCCCTGTCAATTTCCAACACCATTTCTGATGGTAGGGCCTACCTATATTAATATCAAAAAGCCCATTCACATAAAATCGCGCGTGGCACGAAGACTATTACCAGTTGAATAAATTGGCCAAGAAAATAATCCACAGCATATAGGCCTAATTCCACAATGCATCTCGTACGCCCCGATGTGGTGCTTCGTACCCCGATGGGGTCTACGGACTCTGGTTAAGAACCACCTCGGGAATAGAAATGTTCAATCGGCGAAGAATTCATTGGTGTTACAGCTGTAGAGCGTACTATTACCTTACTCGACACCGATAATAACATGGATAAAGTGAACAAACAACACCCAGCATGTAACCAACTATACGTCACTGGGGTCACAGAATGCCAATGGTTACCACACTGACCTGATTAGATAGCTATAACCTACGCAACGCAAGCTACGACCTTTTGAAAAATTTGTATTCCCCATGGCAGTTTCATAGATTGTTGCGTCCGTAGGATTACAAGTCACCGTTTCGAGTCGCAAGTCCTTCTCTGATTTTAACGTTTGACCCGACTCAACTAGAGTCATTTTTATTTAATCACCCAGTCAATCCGAATTGAATAATTTTACGAGAAGGTCGCACCAAATCAAATCACAATTTTCAGTCACGAATCATCAACGGGTCATGTTTTATCATCATGAGCTAGAAATGTGACGTAATAGCTGATCTTCTACCGCATGGTAGCTTCTAAAAGTGATGTGATAGTGAAGTTTTTTGAGATTTCAGTGATTGTTATAGTAGTTTTAGCGTGAAATTTAAGTTTTTATATCTAAAAAATAGATATGCACTTGAATATATTGTTGAATACTTGAAATTCAAAAAGGCCGTCGCGGGCCGCACAAAGTGCTATCGCGGGCCGCGTGTTTGAGACCTCTGATTTAAAGCATCGTACCAATCGGTCAATAAGGGTTGTACTTGAATGATTTCGGAAGCCCGCTGCTTGACTTACGAGCTTTGAAAGGCTCACTCATGCATTTACCAAAAAACGCGAATATCCGTGTACACGCGAAGAAGAAGGTACCGTACAAAAGGGACAATCATGAAATCTCAGTGTCCGTTAGAAGTGCCCACTATATTCCTTCGTTTTCATGCTCTCTATATTCATTTTGAGATTATCCAAAACGAGCCTTGCACCCTTGCAGATTAAAATCATGCATGGCTCTTATCAGTCGATCATGTAGTGTTTGGATTTGTTAGAAGCCCCCAGGTTGAGTTGAGCACTTTTGATGAGCCCGCCCCCTTCAATATAGGCATAACCTAATTGAGCACTCTGAAAAAATTGAAGATAAGGTCGCATTGAGGTAATAGGCCCTTTCGCCCTTACACCATAATATGCTGACCGGGATATTATAGTTGCACTGATGTAATCGCAAGCAAATGTATGCACCTGGATTAGCTCGGCCTTGTATAACGATTGCATCGATCGAGTGTGAAGAACCAAGATCGACTTGTATCCAATTTCCGAGAGTTGCTGGAAATTTGGTCATTTAATATATATCTTTATATATATATGATATCGCTATAGTATTATGAACATACATTCTCTGGGACACCAAGCACCTGTAGAAATCATGTCTAGACGTGCATATTTTGGGTTCCATGAGGCATTGTATTCGCTGGAGGCGCTTGTAGCAGAGTCGGGTATCGCTCCACTTTTCATCCCCATCAAACAATAGTGAACTGAAACACGAGGAAACCAAGGATAGAAAAACCAAATAGTGGAGGCTATGATGAGCTTTCTGTTTTTATCAACGTCTTCACAACTGGACACCGTGCAGGCATTTAAATGTTGCTGCACTTTTCACGGTTCTCATCTCGTCCGAACACAGCAGATTCATATAATAGTGAGCCATTGTAAAAACAAAGTCAAATACCAAGTCCTCGCTCTCCCTTCTAATGTACTCGGTTCTCTTTATATTCAGTAATGCAGCCTCAATATGTCACAATAATAGTAGCTTTGATTGAGATATAACACATAGTTAAACATGCATAAATAGAGAATACCACATGCTGTAGTAGGCTAACCTACGTCATCTTTGACCGACTTAGCTTATCTCCGCAGTACTTTTCCGAAATTAGAGCAAGTAAATTAACCCTCACCATATTCGCGGCAGTTCTTCAGATGTTAATCATTGAGACCAGGGGTTCTCAAACTGGTGGGGGGGGCGAAGCTGCGGTAAATTAAACTTTAATTTTTCGTACTGCACGATTTACCTTCAATTCATAGTTATTGCTCTCTGTTTCGTCCGAATTACATATCTGAGAATTCTGTCATCAACAGTCATAACCTTCCATGCCATCAAATTATCCGTTATGATTGATAGCATTATGGTTGCATTCTGGTTGCATTTTGTGATATGACGATGAGGGGAGCGCGAAATTTTTCACTATCATAAAGGGGCGCGTGTCTAAAAAAAGTTTGAGAACATAAAGCGCGATGAGACTTCCAACCTGAATATGTCGTAAAGATCTTTATGCATCGACAGTAATCATGTCGAATAACCGCAATCGAATCGACATAGGACGCGATGACAAACGTGTAACGGTTTAAAAATGTGAAGTGTGCCTATAATAGAGCAACACGCGTATTGTTCGCATCAAAGGCTGTCAGCGTTGTGCATTTTCATTGCAGAGGATTGATTTTGTTATTTCATTGGTACTGAATTTTTTTAAATTCAATATGGCGCCGCGAGTGCATGTTGATCAGTTTTGAAATGACGGATGCAACGAAAATTGTTTGGGAACCACTGTTATTTATGTATCGACTGCTCTCATAAAATGATCATAAAGTCAACTTACGTGCGATTTCGGGAATTCTCCGCATCTTTTCAACCTTATCTGACAAATGAAAAGTTTAAAAATAACGCATAATCAAGGGTTGAATCGCAGGCATTTAGAATTCACTTTTCAAATTGTCAAGTTGCCTCATTACTTCTGATGGGTCGAATTCGTCACCCCTGTCTCCCTTGTCCCCTTTCATTCCACTAAGCCCGGGCGGACCACTCTTACCAGTCCTTCCCATACATGTGCAGCCTCCATCCGTACCATCTCCATCGATAACCGTGGAGCAAAAATCCAGAACATTTTGGCGATATCCGTACACAAGGCCCAGGAGATATGTCGATATAAAAATGTTGAGCGTAGAATTCATTTTGGTTTAATATAATGTTAGCAGACGACAATACGGTTGCTAAAGGCAGTAAGTTGTTAGAAATGAAATGATGTTGACAAAATACATGTTTTCATGTTACCAATACTTCCAGTCTTCCAATCATGCGCATTTGGGTGTGTATAGCGAATTTTATTACAACTTGAATTTAATTTCCTCCATGTTTGAATAAAGGTAAATATTCTTCAGACGTGATCAGTAACGAAGAACTGGAACATTTTCGACGTAAGTATTTTTCTCTACTTGAAGTACTTACTCAAGTAAATTTGATTTACTACTACTTCTACTTTTCCGTGTCGCTCATCTTCCTAACTGTTGGTCTTGGAATACGGGGCAGGTTGTCATTTCATAGCATTTTCTGTAACGGGACGCGGGGTAAACAAATGTTAAGAACCGCTGTTTCATGGCAATACTATTATATGCTACCCATGGTGCTATAGACCAGTGATTCTCAACCGCCGGTCGGCAAATACTTTCCTGCCGGTCCGCCAGGCGTATTACAATATTATACCTTAATTTTCAGATGAATTATTTTGAAGGCTTGTGCATTGATAAATTAAATAAATATCAAATTTTAACCTGATTCAGAACTTTTTGAGGTAACGTATTCGATTTGACTTGAATTAGTTGAAGCCGTGTCATTTGACGACATGAGAGCGACAAGCAGAATCTGACTCGCTAAACCGGGCAGTTTGTGCGATCATTCGTTTTCGATTCATTCATTTTGTGCGACCGTAACTGCCACACCACAAACTCGATTGGGGCCAAGCTGGAGGGGAACTAAAATTATTTAGTGAATGAACATAAATTATGGACTATTTTTTGAAACTTCAAATACCTTTTATCAATTTTTTTTTCGCGCTTCGCGAGATTCAGTGTCAATAATTGTCTTGATTATTGAGTGCCCTTCCCCCAAGAAATACGAGACTTAGAGAAATAGGCATTTCAGCGTCAGCCATTACCGCGCCACGACGCACCAACACATAATGACGTTTAGGCTGACATGGGACTCCAAAAAGTGTGCCCAAAACTCGGTAGAGAGAAAATTTTTACCGAAAAGGATTGCCCTTTATTGACCGAGAACTTAAATATAATGTCTAATCGTCCATAGGCACCTAGCTGTCCTGACAATCTGTACCCCAAAGGACAAATGCCATACCACAGAGAAAAATGATTTGCCAGTGAAGAAATTTCAATTTGGAATCGTGAAAGGATAGAAAATTTGTAGCAATATAATATATATG
>ATSW01066188.1:0-10915 GCA_000444245.1 Botryllus schlosseri | reverse complement strand
GGCCGCGTATACTGCTGACCGCAGATTTAATCATAGGACTCTCTATTTATGACACGTACCCGCAATTATTGCAAGATACAGCGAGCTCCGCACGCATGTCACGATGAAAAAGCAAACCACAAAAAGAGCTGAAGTAATAATCCACTAGGAAGAATCGCTGTGATACCCGAACAAAACCTGGATGAGTCTGCAACACTGAAATAATAATAAGTAATAATTGTAGGCTCTCGTATTTTCTATGTGAGCTGTCAGCACATGTATTGAGAGCTTGTATCATACTTGGACAACTAGTCGTTTAATTAGACCAAGCACAACGAAATGCCGGTGATCTAATTCAAATCTAATTTGTGACATATTCCTATTCTCTGATTTTCATTGTAATCAAATTACTGATTTTATTGAAAATGCTACAGGAGAACCGTATGTATCGGAACGAGCCAAGGTCGGTATACGTACAGACAATTGCCATTGTCATTTTATGAGAATATCGAGGATGAACTATAATTTGATACGAACGGAAGTTGACTTTTGCTGCATTTCGTTCTAATTCGGAATTTAATTCAATTTCCCAGTTTGTACGAATCCAATAGATCTAACTCTAATCTAAAGCTTTAATGTTAACGTAATCTTGAAAAAGCTCCGGCTTGTATGAGTTGCATGAACGATTTTCAACTTACTGCCATCGGCCTAAGCAGCATTGCAGTCGCGATGAAAATGATTGCGAGATATTTCACATTATACGCCAGCGACGTTGATCCGAAAGCTGTCGGGAATAATACCGGCGCCGATCCTTTAAAATATCGACGGATGAGTCGAAGTTCAGTTGAATTTCATTGATATCCACCAACCTCCAAGCAGTAATGACACCACGAGAGATAAAGTGGTGAACCCAATGAAGACCAGCACAGATGAATTCCTCACTACACCTTTATATGCCGCCACGGAATGACTGCGAAAATATATTAGCATTTATCACATTGTAGTATTACATCTATAGATGAGTTCTTACTTCAAATCTTCTGTGCATATTGGGAGCAAGACGGAATAGTGCATCAGCGAAAATATAACAATTGGGAAGGTAGCCGATGCCTGTATTGTGAAGAAAAGATATCAAGTATAGGCGTTTGTTGTTTAACAATACGTGTCGGGTCGGTTTGCTAACAGTATGTTACGTGATTAGTAGGGTCAGCTACCTAGCTACTAGCGTCCGCCATGCATTCCAAAATGACGCACCGCTGGAGATGAGCTTATCATACCGCGGTTCGTTGGAAGTACATTACATAGTGAAACACAGCCACCAACTCTGAGCTGCTAAATCTGACTCACTGTAATCATATTCGATTTGAGTATGTGGGATTAGTAGACCAGGGGTGCTAAATCTTTTTGCTATTCATGGTCGCATTTCCATTACATGTATAACGTACGAACGCATTCCGGCGACAGTGATTATGGTACACCTCGACTGCGAATGTATAAGTTAAATTGCCTACCTACTGGGCCACTTCACAAGGAGGACAGCCCGTATGGTGTTCTGTGCTATCACTATTTACACTTTTATGCCAAACTTTTCTACAGCAATCTTTTCTACCAGATGCAAGCGATTTTACCCGATTGAAAGCGACCATGATGCTGACACGGTCCTATGTCCTAATTATGCGGAGAATCGTTCTAATTAACCTGAGTTTATTCAGGTACAATTTCTTTTATACCGCTCCTGAGCATTTTGGCCGATAAAGCGGTTGTTTTGGTAATCCTGTGTCAGAATTAAGCGAAGTCGACTGTAGTTATTACATTTCTAATGCCAAATTCACCAAGCGCCGAATTCAATGACAACCTACTAGGGCGGAACATGGACCGGAGCCGGATTCTATATCCGGCCGGATTTTCTCGTTTTTGGCCGGAGACTGATCAGTACTTTTTCTGATACGGCCGGAGTCGGGATCTCTACTTTTTACTAAGAATATGACAGCGTTACCCTCTTCCACCCTCGAATCAATAGTTAAAGTGAAACGTTCATGGAAATGAACCACATACTAAGTCCAAGTTGGGCATAATTGCTTCAGATAAGGGTTAGTTTGATCTTTGAGTTTTTAAATTCCTGTTTGCATTGTTTCAATGAATATTTCAATACCATCCTGTGAGTAGATAATTATTATCGGAGTTTTGCGGACCGGATCATGGTCATTTCTAGAATCCGGCCTAGGAGTCGGACCAGAGCTTAATAACAGGATAGGAGTAGCACCAGAGAACTTGTCGTTCCGTTCCACACTACAACCTACACAAGCCATAAGTAATGCACGCTCCGAATGTAAAGATTATAATTCCTAATTTATTACTTGCCAAGTCAGCGGTCTGATCCAATACTGTGATGTAAACAGTCCGGGACAGTCTTGATGTGAATGGGTCACGTCGGACGCACATATGCTAACAACGCCACAGAAGCAGACTGTCGCGACAATTAGGAACAGCAGCAGGAGGAGCAAAACGAACCGAATCGAAGAATAACCATGCAGTCGTTTGAGAACAGCTGCAAGTAAGCACAATGAATGGTACAAATTTACATTTGCCTTGCATAATGTTGCAATTTGTAACCGAAGATTCCTGTACGCTACGGCTGTGTATAGCCCCCATATTGCAGAAAAGCGATGTCACACCGTTTGACCGGTAATTCCCAGTTATTGACGTTATTTGCTGAGAAAACGAACAAAATGTATTTACGGTGGAATAGAAACTCACCCGTCATGTTGACCGCATTTCGTCGGGACCGGTGGTTCGTTAAACCTGTAAGTAAATTAAATAAATATGATTGATTGATGACAGGACTCAGTCACTCGGCAAGGGTTTTTAACCTTTGGGCATTTTGAATTGACCACAGGGATCTATTTGGCAAATTTTAGTTTTCTTCTTCTTATATTTTTGTGTTTTACGTCATGTATTCCAGCATTCACATATTCGTCTTTCCAATTTTCGTAGTAAAATTGATATAAATACAAATGAATTTTCAGCATCGCAATAATAACCGTCCGCCCTAATTCATAGGCCATCTTCAATCTCAGCCTTATCTGTCATTAAAATACTCCAAGACGAAACCCAGCCAAGGGGCCAATGAATATTTTCAAAAAGGAAACTCGGCCTTGACCAGAAAGCGGTATAGAGAGTATGGAGACTAATACCACGGAATTCATGTGCCATTTTGTTAACATAAAACATATTTCGATATACGATTGTTGATATAGGCTACAATGCCCTCTTCAGTTCTCTACTGGTTTCTGACCCTGACGATTACTCCAGACGAGTGTCAGCCGAAAATATTCGTGTTGATTTTCGATTTTGTAACGCATATACGTGGGTTGTATCAGAATCCACGGAAAAACTTCACTTCGCCAAAGTACACAAACTTTAAATGTATGTATGAATGAATTTGTTCGTGCAACGTATATTGTTTATCATAAACCATGCGAGATGAGGTAATGCTGCACTGAAAGAATCGTGAAATGTAAATGTATTTCTAATGCCGTGGTGTGAAGCCGCTATTGTAACGGAATATGAAGCGAACACACCAGCAGAACAGTTGAATACGTACCAAAGACCTTGGAGTTGACGATAAGGTTTCGAATGACAGTCCTCTCATAGAAATGAAGATGTGACTAAAACCAAATTATTGATGGATTATTTGGTGTTACAGCTGCAGAACGTACCACTATACCCTATCTCGCCACAATTACACAGTTATTATATAGGAATCTTATCTGTATCCAGATTCCCCGGTTCGCTAAACATTTCCCAATGATCGCGTATATAACTATGTCAGTCTTATACAGTGGTGCTTAATTAACCTCGGCTCCAGCTCCCCACCAGGAGCGATTTGGATTTTGAAGGGGGTGGAAACGCTCAGGATAGCGATATGGGTGGCACTGAAGATATAAGGCTCTGCAGTAGATGGTGCGTGATAGGGACATATAATTATGTATAAGAACAATAGTTCTATATATACGTGAGTTCTCATTGCAATTCAACATTCGTGAAAATCTGTCAAATCTCGAAAATTTTCGCCGCGTAATACGCGAAATTCATACCGACGATGTTTGCGTCGAGTTGAAAAAGGTTTGTCATCCATGTAAAATGAAATGCGCGTACTTTTATATCGCGATTTCACTGTTAAAACACACCCGTCACGCTAGCTCGGGGTATTTTCCCCGGAATGTTTCGAACTAGAATCCTGCTATTGTAACCTGCAGGGCACAGCATGTCGAAATCAAAGAGGCACTGTAGGCTACCACTATTGAGAGTAAGAGAACTTTGCGCATAGATGCCTCGAAGATTTGGGCAAAATGATTAACTAAATATGCTTGTATTTGAGAGCTACAAAATTTAATCGTCAGCATATTTGTTCATCGTATACCATAAAGGATTACAGTGTTTAGTGTTGTGACGTCTACCTCACATGAACGTTATACATATGAGTTGCTTTGTTTGGAATACATTCATGTTAAAATTAATAACCGGGTGCGGTACTACGGTACTGAATTCAATGTGAGCAAATATCACTACCACGTATACTCGATTGATTTTCTAGTCACACAAAGCAATGAAACAAAACCCAATACAATTATCTTCCTCATATTGCCTATCGCAGAAGTGATTTCGGTAAGTGTACATCGGGTTCGCACCAGATCGCCAGTCTCAGTCCCAGCCCGAAAACATAGCTCAGACTTCGACCTCTTATTAGGTTTGCATTTAAAACAAATTGTCTTTAAAACACTGTTCTAAACAAATACCCTCAAAAAATTGTTTTTTTGTCAAGTTGTAAAATCATAACATATTTATGTAAATACTTTCCAAAAACATGTTGTTGGAGCCTGCCCAGACTTAGGCTATTTTTGAAAAGGAGCGCCACAGGAAAAAAGGATAAGAATCACGGGTCTAACATATGGAATATTTTCTATACTTTACCATTCGATTTGTCGATCAGATTTACCTCATTTTGGTCTTGGCCTTTGTCTGTCGATTGACTCACAGGTGAATCTTCGGGCGAGACGGTACGTCTTTCAATTAATTCTCTGACTGAAATATATTTCCCTATGGATAATGCAGGTTAACGTAGGTTTTATAGATCACTCATTCATACCGTAATCCGTAGCGATGAGAAGTGACGCAATAGTAAAATATATCCTCGAATCATACGCTAATCTGGGAAATAAAGATCAATTTTTTAAAATATATAATAAAGTTTTATGCTATTATATAAACGAATGATTGTATCATTTCTAATCTATGTCAACGATAATATGTATTCTTGTGACGCATCATATGGTTGGATTGATTTCTATGCTGGAAATGTGTCGTATGTATTTATATGTTATACTGTTCAACATACAATAATATACCATCACTGGCACTTTCTCAGTAAATACAGTCATGCACTCAGTCTTAGTGCGAGCGTCACTGGAAAATCATGGGCCATACGAAGGAAATCGTTGGTAAAGCTCATTGTCGTAAATAGTAATAAAAGCTCACCTGTCAATAGGGTCTGCAGGTCGTGATAGCCATGTAGAATTGACAATTTCGATAAAAGCCTTGCAATAGAATGAGGTTGCTGCAAATACAATTACTAGTGAAATCGGTGGTGACAAATGAAAGTAAGTGCAATCTTATCGGGGATATCTAGTTCTAGATATCCCTGAATATTATATACAAGGATTCAGGATATCTTGAGAATATATTGTTATGAAATAACAACCTATTTAAGCATTGTCACTATACATTTCTATTGCCCCCATTCCTGAGAATATTTTGCTCACTAATGAGTGTTATTGGTCAGTAAAACTTACATATTATAACGTCAATAATGAATAATGCACCAATTGCGTAGTAGCTTCTCCTCCCTCCCCCGAGATATTCAGAAACGATGGTCTGTTAAAATGAGATGGGAATGATAAGGATAATCTCTTTCACATGAAGAAAACGGATCTTATGATGCGATTCATGAGCTTGAAAAGCATTGCATAGCTCGAAACTCGAAACCAACTGTAGCTAGTTAGGTACCTAACTAACTGAGAATCGTATACAATACATATAATATACATTACCATCAAGTGTCGGCGTATAATTCAGTCAACATTTGGCAATTAAAACAAACAAGCTTAAAACATGGACCTTGTTTAAGACATGTTTTTAGCGATGACGTGACGAATTATTATTTGTGACGTCACAATGGATTGACATGGCAATTGAAAATATGGGGTAAATACGGTTTCTTCGACGAAAAAGGCTTCCAACCACTGTCCTAAACAGACCAAAAATATCTTTAACCGGGAGTACACTTTATGCAGCATTTGTACGGTCGGCGGTAATCATCATCAGAACATCCATGCCGTACCAATGATCTATTCAGGGGTCACCAACGCGGTGCCCGTGGGCTACTGGTAGCCTGCGAGAGCCAAATGAGTCGCCTGCGGTCGCAGTAGCAAATATTCAAATGAGAGATTTCAAAATCCAAGCGGAGAAGGGTTTCACATGAGCAGCAGTTGAGCATGGGCTGTCGGCCATAAGGAACATACGAACACAGTATTCAGCCGCGGCGTTGCTCGTCTTCTCCCACGCGGAGGCTTAACGGGAATCTAGGTGTTATTATATATTCCTGAATCTCGGTTCGGAGATGGACGCTTCGGCGAGCAGTGCGGCAACGCAACTGAGCTCGGAGACGCTGGTGTGAGTCTCGTTGAGTGAGTGCCATGTGTTTTTGGTAAGACGCGGCAACCATGTCAAGTGCTCCACGTGAGGAAATCCAACTGAGCATGGACCATGTCAAGTGCTCCACGTGAGGAAATCCAACTGAGCACGGACGCGAGTAACTATAACTGGTAGGCCGTCGCGTCAATCAGTACCCAAGAAGTAGCTCTTGGTTTGAAAAAGGTTGGTGATCGCTGAACATACGTGCTCCAACTGTTGAACCGACGACGATTTCGAGGATTCTAGCCACTACACATCGTTTGCATCAACTATATTAGGTGCAAATCGTCCGTATACTCATGCTCATATTACATATTTTTTCGAAGGTATTTACACAATTATAGCATAATCATACGTTTCGAAAAAACAATATGTCTCATTTACTTACGAAATAGTTTGCATATTCCAAACAGTTTTCTTGCTTTTTCATCTTGTGAAACATGATAAGCGAATTACTTGTCACATAAGTCTCGGCGAGCAGCACAGCGCTGGAAAATTTACGGTTGACGAGAAACACTGTAATGTAATCTAGCTATCTGAGGCATCGCTAACCAGAAAAAGATGATGCCAGCTTGTCCAGCAGCGTAAGGCAGTAGCAATAGACTCGCCCCGAAAACGTGTACTATGAATTTCGATCTGATCGTCCGACGCTATAAAATGAAAGGGACGGCGTCCCCGCGCGTTATAATTTTGTGTGGTTATTAGCGAATGCAGAATAATTTTCGCGAGCACTTACATTCCCACATCCGTGACATACATTGCAATGTTCTGTCTGATGAGTAGGCCTACCATTGGCGTCGATGCGTGTTTCCTGTCCCGTGAAACGTGCCATAATTTCAGTCGTGCGACTTATGGTTACGCGCACTGCACAGAAAAACAATAAATCATTTTTCAGCGTAAAGCAAGTTACGTAACACAGTCAGCTGGGAAGGGTAGAGTATGTCACTGCTTTAGCTTCTGTGGTCCATAGCACTGAATCCACCGATATGGATATTGCTGCATTTAAGAGTATCCTGCATATAGTCATAAATTTTACGTCTGAACCTCACGCAGGACTTAAAAATATCTCTCCTGCTATAATTCCATGTAGGTATTTGACTATAAAAGTCGACTGCAGGTTCTCCAACAGTTTCCTGTCTTCTCATAGTGTTGCATTCTTGCGCATTTTCATAAGCGAATGAAAGAAGCCACTTACTGCTACCAACAAACCACTCTACCAACCACTTATAGTCGCTGCAGAGGATAAATACTGGCGCGCTAAGCCCAGGAATGGATATCCTCGGTTGAAACGTGTACTTGTAAACAGACGAAAGCTCTTCCGTTAATGCTAAACTGCTGCAACTCTATCCTTTATGCCAGAGCTCAAGCGATCGCAAGATCACGCGTGCTACAAGAATCATTGAATACAGAAATACAACTGAAAGATAGTATTCCTTCGGGGAAGTCCCTGGTGGTTGAGAAGTTTGTCCGTAGTGGTTCTCTCAACAAACTCATTGCGGATATTTGGAAATGTGGCAAGCTGAGGCAGCAACATGGATCATCATATGCTTCGAAAATGTGTGTTACTGATTAGTGATAAACTTTGCTATGCTATATGCTACCATATGATACAAAATACCAGCACAGATTCTACGTAGGGAAGCCTTAAATTTCGATTCGAAAAAATCTGCTCAAAATCCTCTACTTATTTTAATTTACGTAAATTTGAAGAGACATTACCGAGAATGCCATTACCGAGCACGGACACCACCGAGAATGGACAGTGGACACCGCCGAGAATGGACATTACCGAGAATGGCCAATGCCAAGAATCTAACCTACTGAGACGGGGGTTGTCGAGAAATTTTTATATCTGAGAATCGACACCAAATTGGCAACGCCGTGATGCACATACACACGACCTGTACAATGTGCACTGTACAGTGTACAAGTGTACTGTACAAGTACATGCATAACAGGCCTGCATTGCATACATTACATCTTGCGATAGTAGCAGGCTAGTGATCTTATGAGTGACAGTTTAATGTATTTACGTATAATGATTGAGAATAAACACTAAACAGTGATATGTGGGATTCGAAATATAGGAAACTGTATCGAAATGATGATGGGGACTGCGTCTACTTAAGTTACTCGGACAAAAAGATTTAACAAGGTTTAAGATTCCGTAAAGTAGTAGCACTGTGCTCATGTTATTCTCCGCCCAAATTTGGCGTGCTTGAAGAACGAATGTCAATGATCAAAGTAAACTATTTGCTTCTTAGAATGTCTCCGTTATTAATAGAACCATCCTGATCGAATATACACCAGTAATGCAAATTTGTATGTACGCCTACCCTTGTATGATTTTGCGTAAATTCCAGGCTCTTGCACTGGCAACTTGCTTTTTATAATATTACCACGCGTGGCCTATATGAAATTTGTGAAGAGACAGATATTTTAGAAATCGAATGAGACGGAGAAAGCGTTTAGGGCACGATCAGGTATGTCAAACTTAGTTGAGATGTATTTGAACTTCGCTGGGTGCGGTTTATTTTTATGAGTTGCATATGTCTTTAGATAGTACCCACTGCTGTATTATCGTTTGCCATCGTCATTTCGCTTGTCGGAATGTCAGGCTCATCATTATATAAGACCAGTAACATTCCACGTGGCTTAATTAACGTATATTGCACTAAATTAATTCACCACAGCATACTTGTACTTTCGTATGATTTTGTCATGATGTTGTTAACAGATGAAAATACAAAAGATGAGTATGAGTGCACATTAGGGCTGTTCAAAAATAACCTTTTTTCCTGAATCTTGTTGGCTACTTGATGAAATTGTTAGCTTGCCTTAAAAATGACGCACACCAAATTTTAATTCATTCCAACCAATATCCGCGGTTTTCGTAGAGTTTGAAAATTTTGAATTTGCCCAAAAACGCAAAAAAAAATTTTTTTTCAAATTTTTCTGCCAACCCCACGAAATTGTTGGGCTGTCTTCAAAAACGATGCAAAACAAATTTGACTCAATTCCAAGCTGTAGAAGCGGAGTTATTTCAGTTTTTATTCGATAATTCTGGGATTATCCTTAATCGGTGGATAATCCAAGAGTTATCATCGAAAAACTGGAATAACTCCGCTTCTACGGCTTGGAATTGAGTCAAATTTGTTTTGCATAGTTTTTGAAGACAGCCCAACAATTTCGTGGGGTTGGCAGAAAAATTTGAAAAAAAATTTTCTTTGCGTTTTTGGGCAAATTCAAAATTTTCAAACTCTACAAAAACCGCGAATATTGGTTGGAATGAATTCAAATTTGATGTGTGTCGTTTTTTAAGGCAACCTAACAATTTAATCACGTAGCCAACAAGATTTAGGAAAAAATGTTATTTTTGAACAGCCCTAGTGCACATGTACAACTGCACATTCTCTAATAATTAGGGTATTGTAGCGGCTCTACAAGACGCGCTCGTCGATCGTGTGATTATTTGATTGCCAATTTGTGAATGTTTCCGCGTCCCTTTTCAATGCATGCATGTTGATGCGTTAACTCGTCAGTTACTAACTTCGCTCGCAATAAACGGAGCTCTCGCTTCATTGGTGACCCCGACGGGGCAGACCACCGCGGCAACCAAGTGAGATCGAGCAACCGCGCGATCTTCAAAATGCAAGAAGATCGAAACGCAACAGGCATCCTCCATCTCGCTACAGTTCCTGAGGATCCCCGCCGCTGGAGGGGGATGGTGTAGCGGCTCTACAAGACGCGCTCGTCGATCGTGTGATTATTTGATTGCCAATTTGTGAATGTTTCCGCGTCCCTTTTCAATGCATGCATGTTGATGCGTTAACTCGTCAGTTACTAACTTCGCTCGCAATAAACGGAGCTCTCGCTTCAGTATAATATATTAGATGTCTAAAATATCGCATGCACTTTGAAATTACCAACGCGAGACGTCGAGAACATAGAATACTTATTGCGTAGTTTGTAGCGACTCGTGCGAGTGTGGAAATGGGTCGAAAATCAAGGAGATTATTTTGTAAACAACGATGTAATTGTATGCCAATACATTTGTGGTAAAGTAGCCAAGTTGCGATGATTTTAGAGATATAATATAAGCAGGACAGCAACTGCCGCACTCCAAACCCCCAATTGAGGGGGGCGATCTCAAAGGGGGCCAAAAATTATTTCGTGCATAGAG
>ATSW01066117.1:0-11004 GCA_000444245.1 Botryllus schlosseri | reverse complement strand
AGTGTTAGGTTGTCTATAGAAACGATGTTCACCAAATTTGGTTCAATTCCAACCAGTGGAAGCGGAGTTACTGCCGTCGAAAAATTTGGATTATGGATATAATAGTGGTGCTTACCGTAAATACTATTTTATTCAAATCCAAATTTTTCGACGGCAATAACTACGCTTCCACTGGTTTGAATTGAACCAAATTTGGTATACAGGCTTAAATTAGGTAACCTAACAATTTTATCAAGTAGCCGGTGCGATTTGAGAAAAAAAGTCATATTTGAAGAGCCCTATTGGCCAATCTCCGCTGAAGTGAGTCGGTGATGGGAATTTGTTTTCACGAGCGCCGTGAATCCTAGTTTGGATTTGCACGGTAGTTCCATTTCCTCCTATCCCTCATGTGTTTGATATTCGCTTTTCCAGAAGCAAGAAACGTCCGCCGAAATCTCAACGTGACAGCAGCCGAGAACATGCGGTGACTATTATGTTTCTTTTTTCACTGTAGGCTTATGTTGTGGAACAACACCGTGTGGTTTCATCACTGTAACAGTCACTGTTTGGATATTTGGTTGTAGTAAGACGAATAGAGCTTGGCAAGATTGAGTACCTGAATGATTTGATTCTGAATTGAATGTTAGGCTTCAAGTCTAGTGTTCGAGTATCAATTATTTACATAACTTTATGAAAGATGTGGAAAATTCAACTACGAACCTTTTGTGTGACCACAAACAGTGTGATGTTATTAGTTCTACATCGCATTGATAATGGTTTCATTAGCTTTTCGACCATACCTATTTCATTGCACTTTGTGACAGTACTGCGGGCTGCTCACAACTTTGCAGATATGTCATTTCCTCTAGCGTGAGTAGCATTCAAGGATTCCAGAGGAATAGTATTGAAACTATAATTATTGGGGATAAATTGACTCTTAGTGGTAGGGAACGTATGATTTCTGTACTAAAAAAAATCATCTGTCACAACTCGACCCAAACCATTGTGTCCAGCCCTAGTGCGTGAGTGACAACGAAACAGTTTTTGGATGGTGACAAGTTTTTTTGCAATGGTTTAGTCCCCACGGAAGAAAACGCAAGGAAAACAATCGGAAGAAGCCAACGACGCAAAAGCAAAGTCCAAGAACACAAACAATCATAAAGAAAAAGCAGCGGGTGGGTTTCGTATCTAGGCATTCAGAATGTGTATCTTTGAACATGTATCGGAAGAGTTTCTTGGAGGTACACAACTTCAATATACAATTAGATAATATATTGATATTGAAATGAACCCGAATATTTTCGGCTGACATTCGTCAGGGGTAATCGTCAGTGTCAACTAGTGAATTGAAATAACATTGTATACCAACAACCATATCACCAAACATGACGTATCGTTTGTTCAGAGAAAAAAGACTCGGCCGTAGAACCGAAAAAAGAAAACGCTGTAGACGCGAAAAAAGTTGAAACAAAGTTGGAACCGATGAAGAAAGTGGACGTGAAAGTGGAGCCGGCTTCAGAGCCCAGTGAGTATATCCGGTTCAAAAATAATTTTTTCAAATTCTACCGGCTAGTTGACCAAATGATTAGGTTGGCTAAAAAATGATGCACACCAAATTCGGCTCAATTTCAACCGTAGAAGTGAAGCTTTTTTTAGATTTATTGTAAAATAAATGAAAAAAACGTTTGACTTCTTGTACTACTTCCCATTCAACTTCAGTTTTAAGAAAACTTGAAACTAAAATCTGCGAATGCTGGACTTGGAATATTGATCTATTTCATATAGCCTAAATGTGTCCAGATCAAACATTTCTAGTTTATTTCATATTCAAGCGTAGCAATGGTTGTAAAGCTCTTCAAATCCGATGATCTGAAGTCTTGGAAATGCGCGTTGAGCTAGATGCACAATATTTTGAATATTGGCTGAATATGTCGGTGTAATGTCGGTATCGGCTAAAATCTGATATACGTCGGGCTCTTGCACTATTGCTGTTACGCGACTAAAGCCTGTGTTTTCATTTCAGCTCCATCTGTGCCAGTAAAAGTGAGTCGCATTGACGATCATTTTTCACTCACTTTCCCAAGCAATCTCTTTATATTACAGCAAGAAGCGCTGAAAGAAGTGCAGACTAACGGCGAAACCGCTGCTGTCTCCAAGTTTCAAGTAAGGAAACTATTTCAATCGTCAACAGATTCTTTCTCTCTACAATTGAATAGTTTCGGCTGACACTCGTCAGGGGTAATCGTCAGCAATTAGTAGAAAATCGGATAGAATATTGTATCTCGAACGATCGCACCACAAAATACGGCGTCATCGCAGTGAAATTTCGAATAATCGAGGGCGAACTGATGTTTTAGACTAAGATTCGTTCTCATTAGTATCTTCGTTTGCAGGACAAGAAGAACGTGGAACGTCTGGCGATCACTCGCGATAACTTGGACCAGGCCACCACCATGTGTGACGAACTGCTGAAAGTCATCAAAGAGGTGAGACACAAATTTCTGTCGTCCAAATGTTTTCCGTCAATTTGTTTAAGTTACGCGACACTGTAAGATATATGCCTGGGTGCAATGAGTTGAATACTTGAATCTGAATCTAGTATACAAGCCTAGCTGCGAGAGATAAGTTTTTCCAGCATTGAAATTATACGCTTCTTGTCACTAAGAGTTAATTTATCAACAAGAATTGTAGTTCCAATACTATTTCCCACTGTGGAAACTGAACTTCAATTGGTCGTACTGCAGAGTACGAAATAGGTATGGTTGAAAAATGATAAAAAAACTCTGATGTGATACCGGTGTGGGATTACATTCTTTGCGGTTGCATAAAAGCTCAATATTTCAACTTCCCATATCGTTCATAATGTTGGGATGTTATAGCTAGTGATACTCTGTACTCGATTCAGCATGGAATCAATAATCCAATCAACAATTACACTGATGCTGTGTCGTTTGTATTGTAAACCCGTCAATATTTTCTGAATACATCCAGGACTCTGCAAAGGAAATCCTGAGTGAGGTGATGGAGTATTTGGCAGATTCAACGAATCAAGTGCAAGAGATTCAGGACACCTTGAAGTGAACTTTTAAAGACTTCTTACCGTCCTGCTATGTCGCAGATTAGGTGTCTATGTATTCAAGCCAGTTGCAAACTTCAAGGGCAACATCGGTTACGCCCTTGATGGTTTGCTTATACAAGAAGCTATAAAAACCGTGAAAGTATGGAAGGCATACATCATCGGGATGGCCTGATTTCGTTTTTCTATTATCGCTTTCGCGGAATACATCCTCTGCGTAGCAGATACATGAGTGAGAGTCATTGTTTTGGGGTAATACATTGGTGGGGTGTCCTAGCTCGTGGATAGACGACTGGTTTTAGGTCCAGTAATAGAACTTCTAAAATTCTCTTGCAACGCAATAATTAACAATCCTGCAAATGTGATATCCGGGGCGATTTTTTTGACATCTCAAAATTTGTCAAAATTGTAGCATTGGGTCAAAATTGTTCACAAAGTCAGAATATTTTTGACGTCTGCATTTCGTTTGTATCGTAGATTTTGCACTGTGGGTGAACTTATCATTTTATATTTTCAGAGGTGGTCAGTAACGAAGTACTCAAGTAGTTTTCCTCTACTTGTGGTAGTTACTCAAGTAGATCTGATTTTCGCTACTTCTACTTCATAATATTTTGTGATCTACTTAATTACTTTTCGCTATTTTCAGTTTGTCAAGTAGTAGTTCAATCTTCCAATCAGGTAGATAGTCTGAGGAATTTCGGGGCTGTTTTCACGGAGTTCCAACATTTGATTTCCATAAAAGTTGAGTAAAGGCCAGAATTTCCGTCGCGCGCAGTGGATACGGCGTTACCAGTATGATTTCACGAAAGTATCGATTAATATAATTAAGGCAGCGGGTTGGCGTGATTCCATTCACACAGGGATATCTAGATATCCCTGAGTCCACATCACATTGTCGACCTTCGCGCAGATGGAATAATTCATTGCAGTATATGGCTCATCATAAAGTTTGAAACTGATGTTTCGCAATCCAGCATTTAATTACTTGTCATATCGTAATCTAGCATGTCCATGGCGCTTCCTAACCTGGAATAGTGGACTCTGACATTTTTTGTTAGTTTAAGAGCTGTTGCAGCATACCACCGTTGATACTTCTGGACTAAAGGCATGAAAAACGTGTTCCACTTTTAGAACTAGTATTTATATGTTTCATTTTCAATTCCCAGTATCATATACTTTGAGTTATAATTAATATCAGTTCTTTGGTATGGATACCATGCATGTCGAAGTATGAAAGCAAGTGTAGTAATGCCTTTAATTTCTGGAGATAAAGCTACACAATATGGGATTTTTACGGTCCACCATATTTTTTATTAACGTTTACTAATCGCGCGAAGTGTTTATACCGTATCCTATACAACTTCTCCGTACAGCTCTTCGACTAAACTACGGACCTTATAATATGCGGGATGGCGCCATTCCATGCTATTTTTTAAAACGTGCTGTTCGAGAAAACAGGATAAGTATCGCATTTCCATATCAATCCTATCATTTTCATCCCATGATGTGGACGAAGGCTTATGCTATCAAAAATTGGATACCGGCTGGTATGCATCAATGTGAGTCAAGCTCATCACCTCTCGCATAGCTCAATTTGCACCTTTATACGATCCATGTGAACAAATTAGGATCGTTTTCACAACTACTTACTTGAGTACTTTTAAAATCAGTCAATTCTACTTCAAGTAGTTTTAGGTTGCTTATGGAAACAGTACTTCTACTCGTACTTGAGTAGATTTTTTAGCCGCTACTTCTACTTGAGTAGCTTTCTTGACTACTTTGACCACCTCTGGATATTTTACAGCTTATGGCCTACTTTATAGGCCTACAGTTGTAAACAGCAAATACTCTGCTCATTGTGAATCATAGGTGGTCAGATATAACAAATACGCAGACATGGTGTTGTGTTAAGGTCAGCGTGCCGCAATATCCTAAATGAAGAAAGACTTCTTTGGCATTGCATGATTCTTGAATTAACAAGCGCATGATGAAAAATTGTGATGTAGACAACATTGTCAGAATGCAGCAACACGGTGTGTCACCAGCAGTATACGCATAACTTGTGTGTTGTAACCAACAACTGATGCTGTTGAACGTTCTTTCCATTCTTGGCATGCTTCTTAGTAAGGACATGCAGCCATGCAATTCTACCCAAGAATGTAAGAAAGTATCTCTCGTTGTACTAAGCCTACAACAAATTTTGATTATTTCTATCATAATACGTATTGTAACTACTGGAATTCTTCATAGGGCCAGATTTTGCTCAAAAAAATTAGTTTGTTCATGTAAAAATTTGCCTGTTTCAAAGTCCAAAACGTTTTTTCAGGCCAAACTACTTCGTTAGGGCAGCCAGTTCCAACCAGAAATGAAGATAAGTGGTACAATTTTAACATTATTTGGGAAGGCGCCTAATTTGCATATGTAAGTAAAAATTAAGTTTGCTTACGGCAAAAAAGTCAAAATTTTGTTTTCAGGTCAAAATTTTCCTTCCTTTAGGTAAAAAATAGCCCTAGTGATATTGTATAACTATATGCAAAATCCGGTTAAGTGTATTAGAAAAGACAATAAGCGTAAGATAAATGTTTACTGTTCTGTCGAGTTGCCACAGCTGCTGGGAGAATCATTTGGCCAAGATCTCTGCATTTGGTGCGGGGTCCGCCAATGGAGTAGCCCTGTCTTAGCTCATGCAATATTAGGCACCCTTACACAACATTACGATGTACGTCAGCAAGTTTACTGCTTCGAAGTAATACCATAAAAATCAGTCAAAAAGACTTGAGCCATTTGTGATTTATATTATATACAAAAAAATAGTTTTAAAAAAGACGCCGTGCATAAAGTTTACAATTTCAGCCGTTCTTCTGCGGAATTGCCGGTAGTTTCGGCGTCTGCGCTAAAAATTCGACAAATTTTTTGTCCTTCTCGCCCTTCGAAGACAGTCGGTTGGGGTGGGATTGCGGGCGCGGCGCCGGGCGGGGAACGAGGCCCAGGTCTCCGAGTTTATAATGCGGGAAGCTGTGCAGGGCCGCTCCTACGATGGTTTGACCCTTTGCGGGGAATTTACTCGATGATTTTGGTATCAGCGGTGCCATGATGGCCTGCAAAGAAAGTGGGAAACCGTGGATGAGATACGATATGTTGCATAAAGCAACACTGCGCTCTAAATATGATACACAATTCAATAATATTTTGATTTTGAAAAAAAAGCGAATATTTTCAGCCGACACTTGTCAGGGGTAATCGTCAGCAACTAGTAGAGAATTTGAAAGAACTTGGTATAACTTTGTACTACAATTACCCCTGATGAGTTTCAGGTTTATTTCAATATCAATATACGGTATAATTGCATTCAAGATATGATACAATCTCAAATTGTAGTCAAAAGTGTGAAAATCATATTGGCTACAGCCATTATCCTCAGATGCCACCCCCTTAGGAATGCAGCTAGATGTCCACGAAATGTGCACCATTCCACCCCTCCATCTCTGTCGTATCAAGGTCACGCCTTTTAGGCACACATTTCTTCATCACTGCACTTTCTCAACATCAAAGCAGAGAAGCAATCGGAGATGGTTGTCTTATCTTTTCGTGATATGGCAATCTTGTGGTATATTGATTTGATGAAGATTTTAATAAAATGATGAAGATGATGTTGCGAAGAAACTTTGTCTTACGAACTATTGCTGTTTAGCTGCCGTAATTAGACAAAGGTTTTCGAAAGGATGACCTCGATAACACAGATATAGGTTAACCGGAATGGTACATTTCGTTTTGATTCGTTTGACTTTGTGATGAAAATGACTGCCGACACAATTTTTTCACACTCCAAGCTTCAATTTGATACATCAGGTTCAAAGCGCAGTTAAGGTCTTCACCTTTGGTTTCTGTTTGAAAAGTTCTGAGGGCGGAGGCGCTTTGCCGAGCACCGCTGCTGAATTGAGTATGAGGAGCAACCTTTCGATCATGGTTTGTCGTCTCACGTCGCCATCCAATTCATCGTCGTCGTCAGATTGCAAAACCTGCGAAAAATGATGAAAATCTTACAAAGCTAAAGTTACAAGAAACGATGTACTATTGAATAATATATGGCGACAGAGAATTGGTTTTCACACTATATGATCGCAGATTCCAGCTGAGCAAACCTCTGTGAGAGACATGGCTGTCGCGGCAAGCACATCCTCCAGTCTCTCCTTTGCCAATCTCTCGGATTCTTTACTCTCTTCCATCTCTGCTAGCTCGTTGTGAAGGTCGGACACTTGTTTCTGTAGCCTGCATAATCATGATAAGATAATCAGCGGTTCCATTGATTTCATTCACTCAAGATACGCAATGTAAAACAGCATTAAAGGTAAAAGTAGACATAGTTGCTGCTGAAGTAGAAGTAGTGATTTCTAAGTGTCAAAACTACTTCGATCGGAAGTACAAAACGAAGAGTATCAAAGTAGTCGAGTTGGCAGTTATGAAAATTGATTTGGTAGTGGGTTTGCATGCAAGATGCATATTCAGTTATTCACGACTAATGCTAAATGGCTAATGGTCGCTGCAAATAGGTGAAATATTCAGCAGTAAATGTGATGGTCTTATGACAATTTCACATATCAAAACGATGTGAAGTTATCCCAAATCCAAAGTGCTAAAAAAAGCAGGGTTGTAATGAGTCGAGTCATGACTCGACTCAAGTCATTTTCTCAAAATACGGAAATGACTCGACTGTGTATTGACTTGACTTGGACTCGAGTCATTGCGCATGACTCGAGACTCAGACGGCCAAGACCGACATTTCATTGTAATTTCAAAGAATAGTAAGGTAATTACATTATTGAGATTTCGTCTATTGGTACTGGTACTTGAAAATGCGACCAGAAACTGGTAAAAGTGAGGAAAATTAGGATAATATAAATGCAAACCTTTTGATATCACCAAACAGAGTTATAAAAATTGGGTTTAACAAGACTTTAACTGGAAGCAGTAAACACAATGACTTGAACTCGGACTCGAGTTATGATACCATGACTCGGACTTGACCCTCTGCTCGCTAACTCGGACTTGACTCGGTGGTGAATTGAAAATGACTCGACTTAACTCGAGTCAAAGCTATAAAAGTGAGATTGACTTGTGACTCGGAGCCCTGTGACTTGGTTACAACCCTGGTTAAAAGTAAATAGTTTCCACCCCCCCCTAGTTGCAGCAAATGTTCTAATGATATATCAACATACTCATCGGCTTGGGATGTCAAAGCCATGTTGTCGTTTCGCAGATGTGCGGCTTCCAGATCGAGTTCCTCGTATTCCTGTTCTTTGGCTTCGTAGTGTTCGAGAATCGCTTCTTGCTGTTTCGCTTTCTCAGTCAGCATGCGGATCACCTGAATTCATGAGACGTTCTTATTGCTGTCATCAGCATAGAGGTTAAACTTTATAACTAGCAAATCACCCTCTGATTGCTGTGATTTTTCTTGGCCAGTTCCTCCTGATTGGTTTCTAAAACTTCGATCTGAATTCTTTGCTTGCGATCCTTTTCCGTGAGGTCGTCATTTTCCTGTGCAAAGCAGATCCAAAACTTTATAGAAATCAATAATAAACACAACCGGCAGTTAGCGACTTGTGAAATCAAAAATTTGGACGGAGAGACTCTTTGAGGTACAGAAGTTTGATATACAAATGAGTAATACATTCATATTGAAATGAACCCGATTACTTACCCGGACTAGCGTCATCCAAAAATATCCCGGTGTATTTCAATTTCAACATATTATTCAATTGTATATTGCAGACAAAAATACCTGAATGAGATCTTTTGTTTTCTCGGACATTTTTGAGAGTTGCGAATTGATGGAAACATTTTCTCTAATGGTTCGTTTGGTTGTGTCGGCCATTTGCTTGTTGGAAACCTTCCTGAATTCGTTGGCGACGTTGTTCACGCGAAGAACCATTTCCTTTTTCAACCTGAAATCAACAGGAAAGGGTGAAGGAGACGATAGGAAGGTGTCGGAACGGCATGGAGTAGTCCTTGAAATCAGACACCCACCTTGGCCAAGACGGGAGGCATGCACACTGAATGAAAAGTAAAAGAAAATAACAGAAAAGGACAAGAGACAAAATGAGGTGGCATGTGACGGAAGGCGAGATCGATATGACAGGTCGTGGTCCGATAAACTTGAGGGCTGACTAGTATTGATTCAGTAAAAATTGTTTGTGCTTCGATTTGAATGTGGACATGCTCGACGAATTTTGGATACCGTTCCACAATTCGGGTCAGGCATATTTGATAGAGAGATGATTTCTCCAGTCGACCGTATAATAGTTGGATGACGAGGACGATCATGTGTTGTACTTATGCGCTTTTGATTCCGAGGTAAAGGAAATTTTCGGGGCAGTAACCGCAGTGGCACTGATACATAAACTTAGCAATTTCTAGTTTACACATCTTTTATGTTTAGAACACCAAATCTTTTGAGCAGTGACTCAATATGTTGCTTTCGATTTATGTGAAAATCATATTTTGGTTCTTATAACACTCTGTTGATGCACAGTTCATTTTGCACATCAGTGATCTACACTGACGTATTAGATGCGCATCATGGGAGATATTTTTTACTATATATAATGTAAGGGTTCTGCAGGTTAGTGCCGGTTGAGAACTAATGCTTTAGTTTAACTAACAAAATGCAGGAAAAACAAACAAAGCAGCCTGTATCGTGTCTACATGCTGTAGGCCAAGGTGGGTGTCTGACGACAAGATCACTCCAAGTCGTTTCGGCACCCGCCTATATTTTCATTATAACGCAATCTTGCGGTGATTTGATAAACATTTTAAGAAAACGATGATGCTGCCGTACCTATCTTTGTCCACCACGGCCTTCCTTTCCAGATTGTAAATCACTTGTTTGTGATCTTCCTCCTGCTTTTTCAACTCTTCTTCCATCATTTCGAACTTGGCGTCGAGTTCATCTTTCTGCACCTGTTGATGCAACGGGTAAACCCTAGTCAATTTCTGATTTTCAAAAATGCTGTAGGAGAATGGTACAGTAGAGTTGGACAACTAGAAAATTTACAGCTTTTCGAAATTAGATTAGAATTAGGATTATCGCCACACATTGTTTACCCGATTACAATCAGAATTGCTGAACATTGCTGTCAGTACAGCAAGCTCGACTCGTTTATCACTAGAGCGATTTTTTTTGGCATGTCAAAATTGTAGCGTTAGGTCAAAATTTGTCAAAATTGCTTGAAAAGTCAAAAAAAAATTTGACCTCTGCATTTTGTTTGTATCGTATATTTTTTTACTGTCGGTGAACTTATTTGATATTTTACAGCTTAGTAGCCTACTTTATAGGCCTACCGTTGTAGACGGTCTATTGTCTGCTCCTTGTGAATCATAAACGGTCAAATGAAACAAATAAGTTGACATGATGTTATGGTCAACGTGCCGCAATATGCTAACTGAAGGAAGACTGCTTGGTCATTGCATTGTTGTTACAGGTATATCAAGAAGCGCATGATGGAAAATTGTGATGTAGATAGCATATTAGGAATGAAGCAACACGGTGTGTCACCAGCATTGTACGCGCAACTTGAGTGTTGTCAGCCAACAACTGCTGCTGTCGAACGTTCTTTCTCCATTCTTGGCAAGCTACTTAGTACGGACAGGCACTTTTTACCCGAGAATGTAGGAAAGTATCTTTCGTTGTACTACAACAAATTTTAATTATTTCTACCATAATACGTGATGGTAACTACTGGAATTCTTCATAGGGCTAAATTTCAGTAAAATACTAGTTGTTTTCATGTAAAAATTTGTCAGTTTTTAAGCCAAAAACGTGTTTTTAGGCCAAACTACTGCGTAAGCACAGACACTTTCAACCAGAAATGAAGATAAGTATTACAATTTGAACATTATGTGCGAAAACACCTAATTTGCATACGTTAGGTCAAAATTTGGTCAAAATTCAG
>ATSW01066094.1:0-11658 GCA_000444245.1 Botryllus schlosseri | reverse complement strand
CTCGCGTCATCACAACCCTGGAATACACAGAGCCCAAAACGACGGCCAGAAAACGTCAAAAAATGCAGATTAGCCACTGAAAGCAGGATGTTGGACAAGCGACAGGTACTCACGGCCGCTCGAAACCACAGTGTAACACATAAAACATGGTGTACGCCACCGACTGGTTCGAAGTTGAAAAATAGGATTTGAAAATTTTAGTCAAATTTGGATTAACGATCTTTTCTGGACTGGATTCAGGAGATCATTTTCCGTCTCCTTGTCACCACTGTTTTATGAATTTAAGTCAATGCTGGACATGATTTCAGAATGTGGATTTGAAAATCAGCAGGATTTTTCGATTAGAAAATAACAAATTCACTGCTACCAGTCCACTGAACGCTGATCTGCGCGTACAATACGTCACGTCGACAACAACCCTCCGACAATCACACACTCACCTTGTTGAAAAAGATGAAAGAATTCAAAGTAGAAAGCAGGTTCTCTTCGAAAACCGACGGCGTCGGCAGGATGATATCCTGAATGTACTGCACGCGGAAAGTCTGATGAATCTTCTTCTTCAGCTCCAAATTAGTGATCGGGAGCACCTCCTTGAACTTCGCCTCCCTGGTCAGGTACTCCCGGTGCCGCCGCCGTTCGGGCAGCGCCGGGTCATACTCCAGACACCCGATCGTGTTGACGATGTTCTTCTCGCTGAACAGCATCTCGAATATGCCGTTCTTGTTCAGCATAAAGAGCACTTTGAAAATCTCGTGCAGGTGATGCAGCCCCTCGATATTTTCGAGGTCCTCGTTCATGCTGAACAGCGACAGCAGCTTGGGTATGTAGTCGGCGCTCTCGACTGCGACGGCAAGCTTTTCGCGACGGGCCATGTTGGGCAGGCACGAATTGAAGATGTTTTCGATCTCTTCAAGCCGGTTCAACTCGCAGGGTGGCAGCTCGACGGGCTCGTTAGAGCTGAGACCAAGATCAGACCCGCCGTCCATCCCCGTTTCATCCTCAGCGTCATCGGTGACGTCTTGCGTTATGTTGACTGACGGGTCTTTGCCTTGAACCTGCACGCAATACATGATATTTAGTGACACGACTCCTTGATAGCGTAGATATTTAGTTGGGATCCAGGAGTGGCGACTCTCGGACAGGTCGTCCGCCTTTATTCTGGGGGTAGCAAACGTGTAGACTTTGATTTTTTAATTAATAACCTTACTGAACAAGCCGGGATCGGAGCTCTCTGAAATACCCAATCCGATGTGTTGATGAATCAGATTTTATAATGTGTATGTGACGCGAGAGAGTGGAGCTTACACCGGCTTATACCATGTCTGCCAGTTCGTCAACACCAGGAAACTTACCTTATCCTTGTTTTATCGGCATTTAAACACGTACTTGACCCAAATAAATCGATGCTACCTTGGGGAATTTGGAAAATGTTCATACTCCCCATTTTCTCGACCAGGTATGCCCGACAGTCGAGTATGCGGCACAGTGAAAAATGACAGTTGAGCATGTGACTTTATAATCCCAAAACTAACCATAACCCTGAAATAAACCCTTACCAAAACTCAAACCTTAACTTGAACCGACACGTGCTTGTGTCGGACGCTTATAACCTTATATATGTCGACCGACCATGGGAACACCATTACCGTGGAAGAGATTTCAGACACAACATCAACCAAAAGTGTTTGGAATATTTTATTGGCACAAACGTACCTGACAAATCCTTTCCCATATCTCGTCGCACCCCGGCTTCTCTTGAAAGCTCAAAGCCAAGTCCGTGTTGTCGCTCTCCGACCAGACGATGAGAGTCTCCTGCTGTTTCTGATACGCCGTGTCCGGCAAGATTTTAGACTCCAGCAAAGTCGAGCCGTCCTGCTCTGCGCGTACGATCAACGTCGTGCTGTGAACACGCGCGTCCAACGTGTACGACACGTGCCCCGTGCCCTTGTCGTCCCACTGCTTGTCCTCGTTGAGGGTGTAGACCTTGACTCTACGCCGCGTGTCCGTCATTCTCGGCCTTCGCAGCGCGCGATATCTTCCGTTTGTTCCCAGAGGCGCTTTTGTTAACGCAAACTGTTGTAGGTAAGAAAGAATCTCCACGGTTCAGATTAAACGAGCCGCTGTCCTTCCCATGCTCTGACTCAGCAAGCTCTGAATCTCCAACTGTCGGTATGCCAGGCAGCCAAGGTACCTCAATTGGAGGCAGTTTTTCTGTAATTTTCGTAATTAATTTACTAATCTCGGGGCAGTCTTTCGCGCTGATGCCGACGGCCAACACCGATTTCAAATTGAGTTCGAACGATAGCTTTTCGCTGAGCCCGGCAACGCTAGCGGCTGGAGTATATCTTGTAGCCGACAAAGGAATTAGATGCTGAGTCAACAAAGCCGGTTTCGCGCTCTTACAAACTAAAGCCAAGTCCAGCTCTCCACGTTCTAACTTTTTTGTGACGATGTTGATTCCGGAAACAATCGGTGATCTAAAACGCAAGGAAACGTTTTCAGATTAATTCGAGAAAGATGTATGATCAAAGTTCGAGCAGCCGTAATATTATTGACTGCCGCTGTAATCAGTGGTTCAGATATCGCAGATAACTTTGTGGATTAGTGCTGTTCGTCTTAATCACTACTCAGCTGAATTGAAACAATCATAGGACCGACACCTTGAAGAAACCACATTAGATTTATAGCAGCAATTAGTGCCATTCTGAATACTTCAGTGAAGGACTAATACTGGATGTATAAAAACAAGTTCACGTTAATCAAAAATATATTTCTGTGTTCAGAGATTATTTTAAATACAGGTACGGCATTTCTTGAATCATAATATAGGCGTGGTGAACTTGGTAAGTAACAGTAAAAATCAACATAACAATTTCTCAAAAATAATAACAGATGATGACACTATCTCGCAAGATGACAAGAGAGGTATAGGATTGGTTCCGTTGGATAAAGGGAAAGCATATTGTGTCCCAAGTCAATGAGAGAACTGCCAGGAAGTCATTGGTTCCATTGAGTTAGTGTTATATGAATGTTCAGTTCATGCGCGCCATACATTTGACGAGATATTTTCTGCTCCTCGAATACAAAATGCTTTTGTTGCTACTAGGAGATTGTTGCCAAACTTGACCAATTATGAAGTACACCATGTAGGCTACTACTAGTTGATCCATGTTTTGTGATAACATCATGGATGCGTGATTCGCCAGCTAGGTTATTATATGTCACAACGAATACATAGATAACCTTTAAAAAAATTCTGGTCCTCTCATCCAAATCCACCTCCAGAGAAAATCAAAAGATGTAATCTGATGTATCAAGACCATCATCATTCATCAAACTTGAGCCCAATCGAAATTGTACTATTGAGCACTGCACAATCTCTGGAACCATCTCGCAAAGTTCAAAAGTTTGGAAAAGAGAGTTGAATCATGACCTTTCCGTTTATGGTTCGCAAAGACAATATCAGCTCACAAGATCATCACAACTGCAGTAGCCGATTAGATTTTGCTAAACAGTGAGAACAACATTGCCAGTCATACCAATGACTCGCTTTACACAGGCAAGTACCATAGTGCTTAGTTTGGATTAGATCGTACGAATGACACTGCAAGAAAAGGGAACAAGCTGGTGACCTGGCCACAACTTGAAACAAGTCAAAAAAGAAAAATTCCTTCGCATAACCTACTTGAAAGATTTTGCTTGTGTTTCCGATTCTGACAGCGTTTCTTCTCTCTTACGTTTTCCTGCAGATTTCACTTTCTTCAACTCGGGATGCTGCTTCAAATACCTGAATCGAAGTGAAAGACTCTTTATTTCAAGGACGTTATTCCCATACCGGGCGTCAGTTGCAGATGCAGGAGCGCCATTGTTACGGAACTGAGAGTCGACAGGTGGTAAAATATATGAGTCAAGTTCCTGTGTAGTAAACACCGCATTTCGTATTTATGAACGTCGTGCCTCGTGCGAGTTCATATGTGAAATATACCTTCTCTTATTTGATATTACAAAGTTATTGTTACATATTCAGATGCAATTTTTAGGTCCGCCGGAAGTGGTACATCCTGTATGTAGCATTAAAATGCGAGATGAAAATAATTAAACCAGACGCATTCTTAAATATTGTTATCATATTTGCATTCAAAATCAACACAAATCACATACATGAATACCACGTAAAAAGCAGCATTGGTGTGTGCATTGGCCAGGTCAATTTTACAGCATTCCCACCAGAATGACAGAAAATGATTACCTTAGTATCAAACATATGAAATAGCAATTATCCAAACAGCTTACTGGATTCTTTCAAGGATATAACACTAGGTGCTTTCATTTCTGCAGCTTGTAATCTACAGGCTACGCTCCTTGTGAGCGACAACACATTACAAGAAGCTCTTCAGGTACATGAAGTGACCTGACTCACTTTCCAAATTCGAGAGAAATTTATTAACAATATAGAACACACAATGTACCCCATTAATCCTACATTACGATAGTTGATAACATCTCACCAGTTTAGAGAAACTGTCATTGACTTTGATGCTAAATACTGCATGAAAGTAAGAGTTGGGAATGATACCGAGATAGAGGGAAAGGAAATTCACCATGCATTTCAGTGAAGATATGAAAGAGTTTAAATCTGAACCCATTCAGGCCATTCATATCATGGCCACAAATTACAAACTTGAATGTTATTTGGTAGACAAATAGCTGAAACAATCTTGAAAGGCCTTCAACTATTCAGATAGACAATAGATATAGGAATACATGGATTACACCCATACAACATGCTACAACACTCGAACACTTACTCTACAAGCTCTTTCAGGATGAAGGAATTGACGCCTTTCGGCAGTGATGGCCTGGAAATGGAGCAATATATCAATATACAGATAACAGAGAGCATGAGGTTGAATATATTTCCAGCACATATACTGCTCAAATATTTCCCTGAAGGCTAACGTAGTCGAGTACAATATCACACCACATCACTAATTGACATAATGAATAGCAAACCTGGCGATTATCCTTTAAATGAAAATAAACAATTGGTGACATTTTCTACACAAGTACCCTCAGCCAATAAATAAGCATAGTCATTTCAAGGAATCTCATTTTTAGTTTAGCATTGGAAGGACTGACTTGTACGATCAAGATTCCCATTCACATCAAATATAGGTCATCGCTGTAAAAATAGGAATACCGGTAGTGAAATTTCAAAGATAAAAATACGAAGAACCATGTTTATAAAATTATAAGTGCCCAAATTCAATACAGGTGAGCACTATTTCTGATAGGATATGATAAGGGACGAAACATTATAGGTCCCAGTTAAGGAGATGTGGTGCGTCTGGTTCGATAAGTTGTCTTTGCAATGCGTGACGGCATCCCCCATAATTAAAAAATGCAACTAGCTAGTTGTATTGGAAGTAATTTACAACAAGCCTGCTCTCCAAGCAGATTTGGTAAAAATATTACGGTCTTGTACCCGAGTGGAAACAAATCATTTAGATTTAAGAAGCTCAAGTCATTCATTTTCATTCAATTGATGGCTCATAACCAAAGCTGATTTTTGCACAAAATAACTGATTAACTGACGCTGGTTTGTATACTAGGCATATACCAGCGACCCAGTACCAACATTTTTACAATTGATATTAAAAAACGCACTATCATCGTCGATTGAATCAATAGAAGTCCTTTAATTCATCACTTAAATTCAATATTTTCAAGTTCCTCATGTTGATCATATATATATTATGTATTACTCGCCTTTATAAGAAATTGTGTAGCTAGGTTCTCGGAATCAATTGCATTGCAAATTGCACTAACTGACAAATAACTGATTTCTGTACGACAGTGATGCACATCCCACTCACCAGGATAATGTATAAGGCTGTTGAAGACTTCTTTTCAGAATCAGCTTTCCTCCACTATTCTTTTTGCTTGGGGCTAGCTTAGGAGGCATTCTGCTCAAGAGAACAACGCTCCATGATCATAACCTCACTATATCTGCAAAAGCAATTCTAGAAATTACATTGCAGTGCCGACACAGAGGTATGGAGAGAAAACAAAGAGCAATGATAGCCGATTGTTTATTATCAAGGCAGCTTCGATGAAGATGTAACGGATGTAAATTTAAGTAAAATTATGCTGTATGAACATAAACTACAATATCGTACTACCTGTCTGGTGAAATTCATTAGAAATACATAAACGGAATAGTGGGGAAATTATAAGGCTTCTTAGGTGGCTCCTATACATCAGCGGTCTTTAACCGCTGGTCCGCGGACTGATGCCGGTCTGCGAAAAGTTTCTGTGTACTTTGAAAGTTAAGTGAACGTTCCGAACTATAGTAGTAAAGTTCACTGATAAAAATTAAATACGTTAATAATGTTTATTCGAAACCATTATTAGTGTTAGCAGCGTAGGCAGGATCAGGCACTTCTCCGATTACAGAATTTAGCTTCAAGTAATGCTGTTTCAAATGCGAACCTGAGTGGGGCTGGCTACAGTTATGACGATAATATCGCACAAGATCGGAGGTTTATTGGTCATAACCATTTCAGCACAACACGATTGCTACACTATCTCAGCAGACAATTTGGAGATATCAAATCGGTTCAAAAACTGAATTGATCCCAATCTGCAGAAACCTGACGAGAGCAATTCACATGAAATGGTATGAATTATTTGTGCGGTTAATTAGGGTTACCATATTTCAGGAATCTGAAAAAGGACACTTTTTAAAAATTTTCAGACTTGCAATACTGGAGGAAAATTCTGAAAAAGTGAAAATCCTTCCCACCTCGTGGTTGGTTGACTAAATGGATTTGCATCAATGTAACGAGTTATATTGTCACAGCAACCAGGCGATGTAACTGCTCTTTAACGGTAATAATGCATAGTTTTTAAGACAACACGAATTAGTGACGCGACAAGTAATTTTGCGTTAGACGCAAAGATACAGCTTGAAATTTGTCCATGCACTTGAATTGCAGGAAAATATGATTTCATCCATAATGTTACTAATAACAGTAATAACTTTTTTACAGGTTTTACGATACATGCAAATCCTATTTTATTCAATTGGCGATTTTCACAAACATTCTGAAGCAGTTCACTTGATATCGAAGTATAGCATTTTAACAAACTTTGTCTTAGATTCCAGCTCGTTGCGCTTCCTGTACTCAACTCAAATGCGGAATTTCAAAATAGTTCTGCGACTCACAACTCTATTCAAGAAAAATTAGCGAAACTGCGACTACGCAGCCGGAGCCCTGGTTATCAGACTTCCATATGGTGATTATGATTTAAATGAGAAGTAGTTATGCTGACAGTCACCAAGCAACGTCTGGGAAAACCGAAGAAGCGACAAATTACATCACTCTTTATTCGGTCCACTGTTTTAGATACAGACAGTAACATACTGGGACACGACAGGGATCCCAACAAATGACGGCATCTCGGCATCTGCACCCGAGTCGAGTACAGTCATTTGGTCAACTTTTTTAGGTAATTTCATTATATACCGTATAGTCGATTCCAAGCTTAACACTCCGATTCGAATCAGTCATGTTATCATGCAGTTACAGAGTGTTTAGGAATGTAATCGATTGTTCTCTCTATAAATTATTAAAATTAATAAATCTAAAGCTACATAATATTCATTTACACGCATTCAGTCCACTGGTGGGTTAGGTTACTCTTGTACTCTTTCACTGTGACATTTTTACTTACATCATTCTCACTCGATTGTCCCACTAATCGCACAAAGTACGGCGCCATGCATGAACTGTGTATAATCAGATTCAAATTGACCACGTACAATAGTTGTACATGGCAGAATGAGAGTATAATTTACTGTAGTGGATGGTCCATTGATCCATTACTTTCATCCCTATAGATTCGCTGACTACTTTCTTGCTGAGCGAGAGGCACGCAGGCACGGGAGAAGCGGACACAATGTGACCACACGACTGAATAGATATACGCATACCGCTGTGTAGCGTGATCATACGCCGTACGCTATAGCGTAGTACCACCATGTCATGTCGCAATATTGTCTTCGAAAATAACCAAAAGTACTCCTTAAATACTATAATAAAATCTAAAAACGCCATAAACGATAGTGCAAACGACACCGCTACACACTACTTCGCCAATCATCAGCTGCACTACGCACTACGAAAAAACATGAAACAACATGGCAATAAGAGGCGCTCCGTAGTAAGCATCGCCATTATCCTTCTGTCGCTTTTCATTCACCAACTTTCTTAGAATTAGCGCCGCCTGTGGTAGGCACAGTGTGCAATCATCCATACCAGCATTTGTGGCGTATCGTTGACGTCGTTATCGTAGAACACCAGAAGTCAGGTACCGCTGGACGAGATGAACCAGGGGCCCTGGGCCGACTGATTGAGACGAAGAAAAATGCAACGCACAATGCACTGTGTTCTGACATTAGCGAAAAATCACATCGACTCTGCATATGCATATTTTCGATCAAACCCGAATAGCCGACACGATATTGAGTGCTTTCAAGCTGCAAACCTGATATGATCCCTAGAGAATAGAAAGACAAACGACATAAATGTCTAGGGTTAACATACCTCCTTCTTTTTCAAGAAATCGAAAATGTTCTCCGAGGACGCCCAAATGTACTCCTTTTTGGCAATTCGTCCTCCTTTATAGCTTTGACAGCCAGAACTGAAAAACGCCGTAAATGTCGGCAAATCTGGACCTTAGAGCGCATCTAACACGAGTCGATTTTGAAAAATGACCTTTTTTAGTTAACAGCAGCATTTCCAGTCCAAATTTTCAAATTACCCGTTTTCATAACTTTTGCGATTTGTGAAGCGTTCTCTTTTCCAGATAATAAAATATACCAAATACCTACAACACAGCCTGCCACCACTAATATAAATAAGGCTTTGAGACTTGTTTTTCATCCTGAAATGTAAGCATACTAGACATGGCTTCGCCGCCCAGTTTGACAGTAACCGGGCCTAATCCAAAACCAGCAATTCTTGCGTGGCTATTGCTACTATTCTGCATCAAGACTGATACCCCCTTACATGAAGGACACTTTCGCACTTCACATAAAAACTCCCGAAGTTTTACGTTCAACTTTATTCAACAGTATTCACATCAACTTAAACATGAAATGACAAGAGGCGGAAAGGCTAGAAATTTAGTTCAGCAAATTTCGACATGCAAAAGCACACGAACAGCAAAATTTTGTCAACATCAATCGTGTCAATAGCAAATACGTCACAACAGTATCCAAATAGAGGTCAAATTGGCATTTTAAGCCTTTCCACCTGACTCATTCATTGCAATGAAAACAGTGCCGATACTGCTGCGTTGAAGGCATATTATTTCAATGGACTTTGCGCATCAATGCGAAAACAGGCAAAGTTCGATATATAACAATGTTGAATACACATTTTTATATTCAGCTCAGGCGCTAGTTTATCTCAATAGTCTAATCGAATTCTTGAATAGTTTATCTTTGTAGAGATCGGAATAGAACCAGCCCCAGAATTAGGTGAATCGAAACGTCACATTCCCCAATTTTCAGCCTGTCAATTCCGACATGCTCACACAACCCGTACAACTTGTACGAATTGAAATGGAAAACTCCAAGTATGGGTAATTAACGATAGCATACCATATATAGATATCAATCATAAATCATGAACACAAATCAACCACCACTACCCTGCAACACCAGTGAAATCTTGGTCGACACACATGCAACTCCACCAGAATGCCACAGCGTCGAGGCTTGTGAGAGAGCTAGTCGAAATTAATAAATAACATGACAAAGACGCAAAATAACACTGACATCTGCGACAACAAACTATTGCATACAGTACTAAGAGACGTTGAAATATGTCTTTCACTACTCGCGCGGTCATTCAATTTCAATTCCAATGAACAACCGTGGCAAAATCTGAACGTTAGATAGTGTCAAATTCCCCTACCAAGTGGTATTTAAAATCAAACAAACTTTGTGCATATCTTGATTGTACAGCAAGAATGAATTCTAACAGAAGAGGTTAACTCTGAATACGGTTAATTCCAGTTTGGACCTAAAACATAACAGTAGTGTTTGAACAAAACAGCTAATTTACCAGATTTCAATGTAGTTGTAGTACTAGAAAGTAAATTATCTGACCCTAGCAATCCTGGGGTATAATTTAGGGGTTCACATCACAAAACAAACAACACAAATGCACTCGTAGAGTTTAGATTCCCAATCGGAAAATCATTGATGGTCTTAAATAGTTTCAATGACTAAATAAATAACGGTAACATTTGCGAACCATCTTCGAGGGATAGCTTCACAGACTTTCCGTTTATCAAGAAAAAAAACATGTGATTACAAACAACTCGCAATATTTCCGCCAAAGTCTTTGTTTGACACTATACAATACCAGTTTTGTTCATACTATAGGAAATTTTTGTGGTTTTCGGTTTTATACTTTTTTTTATATCGTTTTGATGAGATGAAAACTAAGTGATAATAAATAAGTCCAAATACAGCTAAACTATCCACCTCGCCGTAGTCGATGTCAAAATTGATGGGACTTTGAATTCTCAAATTGCATGTAAGGGGATAGGAAATTGGTGCGTTCCGTCAATCTATAGAATAATGCGTGCCTGGAATTAGAAGGATTTGTCAATTTAAATTTCAAAGAACTCTGTAACGGCTGGCGGTCAGTGATATCAGAACAATTAAACGGATTAGATCAACCGTGCGGAGGTGGGATAGGGCGGATATAATAACACATTCACTTTTAAAATACCAAAACAACAGAAGAAAATATGGTACACAAGCATCGAGTTCATAAATATTTACCGTAATACATGACCAATTTTTTTTCCAATTTTTTTACTGTCACGGCAATTTAAATAACCGAATATTATATATGTTACATATTCACAGCGAGGTTCTTCGGAACGATTTACAATTTTCGTTTCGAAACGTTTTTCAGGTTGCTTTATCTGGAGTTGGCTTTCGGTGGCCGGGGTAACACGAATTGCTGGCAACTCGGAATGTGATGCTGCACTGCCATTTCAAACGAAGTCTGCATCGACTTGTCCTTGCCCATCTTGCAGTACTCGTTCGCGACTGTCAAGTCTTCAGATGTCACCAAGTCGACAGGTTCTAAAAGTAAGAGACCATATGTTGAAATTCATCTGGCATCAAGGTGGGTTCATATTCCCACAGTTAAAGAAGAAGCACATAAGACATGACTTCTTAAGAGACAATAAACATTATAGACGTAGGGTATGGGGTCGCAAAACATTATGTGTTGCCAAGCCATCAATACAACTGACAATCATTCAATTGTGATCGTTTAACTTTGTGAATCGATATCTGGACCAGTCATGTCGTCTCAAGCTGTGCCTCCCTTCCGATATTGCTCTCTACTATGCTATTGATACTGTTAAAGTTGGTACGATATAACAATAACTGTTACCAGTGTTACCTCTCAAGTTTTTACATAGATCGATGCTAGCAATATTTTAGTACACAGTTTGCTTAGATTAGTCCAAGCTGTGGGTAACTAGGTCGACCTCGGGTCTATCATACATTATGCTAGAGTGAAATTTGTGGCCGTTCTCTTCAAGCGTTATCGAAATGAGATT
>ATSW01066089.1:0-12620 GCA_000444245.1 Botryllus schlosseri | reverse complement strand
CCGTCAAATTGCCTGTAGCCAAATGGAAATTGTGACGTGATACAATTTCACTGAGGCGTGATATTTGCCTGTGTCGACACCATAGAGGACACTATGGTTAGCGCGGTCGCCTGTTAACCGAAGGGTTGGTGGTTCGAGCCCACCCAGGGACGCACCTTTAATTTTCTGTTCATGACCACGAGTGGAATAAAATTTTTATTTTCAAAATCAGTACAGCGGTAGCTTTCGATTGATACCCGTTTTATCGGACTTAAATGCTCGACAAGCCGGTCAAAAATTACCGTCAAATTGCCTTTGACCAAATGGAAAGTGTGACGAAAACCAATTTCACTGAGCCGTGAGATTTACTTGTGTCCACTCCACACCATATAGGACACTATGGTAAAACTGGTGTCCGCGACGCCCAAAATACAGTTTCTTCATTCACATTATCAGGTGGTTGACTAAAAAAAGGTCAACTTTTCGGCCCAGCTCCCGAAATACCCGCCGGAGCGTTACTTTGGTGCTGATTTACTGTATCTAAGTCGATTTTGCCATACATTATTATTCTCAAAAAAGAGGATATTTGGCCGTCCTCCGAGGACACTTTCAAAAAAGTCAAAAAGAGGACAAATACTCTTGAAAGAGGACGTATGGTAGCATTGAGGCTGTATCGCCTTTCCATCTGCAATCCATCCTCGATGATGCAGACGAAAATAAATCTGACATCTGCCTCTCTCTCTGTCTCTCTCGTGACGGTTTCTCTGGTACGGTTGCAAATCACCAAGAAATGCTGCAGAGTGCCAACTCTCCTCACGTGATCGAACTCCTGCAAATACGCTTTCGCCGGTACTGCTGATACATCTAAAATTCTCTGCTGTCCTTCGTCGTTAAACGTGAACCTAAAATATGTGTGTTTCGAGGGAGGCAATGACGAAGTCGGCTGAAGGGTTTTTAAAGTTCGTTAATGCATCACCTTCTCCGTATCATGTCGTCAGCGAGTGCAAAAACAGACTTGTGAGGGCTGGTTTCACCGAGTTGCGCGAGCGTGAGCAATGGGATATCAAGAAAAATTCCAAGTGCTTCGTGACAAGAAACCAGTCCACAATTGTAGCCTTTGCTGTTGGGGGAAAATATATACCAGGAAATGGCTTTAGTATCATTGGAGCCCATACAGACAGTCCATGCCTAAAACTCAAGGTAAAAAGCTTCAAAGAAAAGCTGGGCTTTGTGCAGGTCGGCGTTGAAACGTATGGAGGGGGGAATTGGGGAACGTGGTTTGACCGAGACCTCAAAGTAGCTGGAAGAGTTCTAGTAGCTACTAAAGATGGCAAACAAATTCATCATAAGTAAGAGCACTATTCGGTGATACTCGCAGAAATATATTTTATGCTTCGGTTACTTTTTTTTCAGGTTGGTGCACATTGACAGACCAATATTACGGATTCCACACCTTGCTATCCATCTCCAACGGGAAATGAATGACCGGTTTTCCATAAATAAAGAAACTCATATGGTTCCAGTTCTTGCGAGTCAGGCAGAATTCGAACTCAACAGATCATCATGTGAGTTAAAATTTATGATGTAATTTGATAACTAACTAACAAATTCGATAACTAAGTAACAAGTTTATATTGACACTGTATATGGCTAGTTCTCATATCATTGAAAAGCTCCGAGAGGCATGAAGACTCGTTGCTGCTGGACAGCTGGAGTATTTATGTCCCGGAGTGGAATTGGTGGCAACGTCACGCAGGATTTTCTGTTTAATTCCTTAATTATTCTATATAGAAAAGCTCTCATCACGCAGGATTTATTTCAAAAAATGGACAGAGATTCCATATAGGTTTATGTCTGCATAACAACAAGTTATTGTAATTTTGCTAAAATTTGAAAAAGGGTCTACTGCAAGTAGCCTATGTCAACATTACCATATATAATTTCATATTTGGTAAGCTAGTTCTAGAAAACGAAGTGAAGGGGCTATAGTCTCGGCCTCGGGATATGAACTTTTGATCTGTTTCGAAGTTCTTTAAAAATTATGCTGCTGAGAGCACACTGCCCCATAGGAATTTGAAAGTCAAGGGGCACTGTATGTCAATAGGCCTGAAAAAGAAACCATAATATATAAATGTTAGTTAGCCCTCCATTTTCCGATGAACCAAGCTGGGTATAAAGGAATAAATGCGAAAGGAAAGTCCGTCATCTTGAAAATGTCATGTACCTTGGTGCTGCCATTACTATCCATTATGTAAACAAGATATACTCATGCAGCAGCTCTGGCCTCCTTGTTCAAAGTCCTCGCTGCTGAATTTGTAGAGCAATTGACTTTGTCAAATTGTAAATATATAACTCTTCTTGTGGTTGTTGAGAATTATTTTCTATGGGCAATTTATTTTTATCAATTGCCCCAATCGCGCATTCAGGAGTAACCTTTCGTGGCGTGTGTACAAGAGTGATATATAAACAGAACTGTCACACAGTTTTTTTGTCGTTTAATAATTCTATCATTGATTCCATTCCATGTAGAGGAAAAATTTAGTAATGCAGATAGATGTATGATATTTGATAGGCTCGCAGGTGGTCAGTACCATCATTCCATGCATTATTATATAATTGCCTTGAAATAATCTGTCAATCTATGTAGCGGCCAAGCAATCACTGACCATAGAGGTTTATTTACAGGCGTCGATGACTTGAAACGTGCCGAAAGCAATGCAGTGAAACGATCTTGTTGCAAGAAGCACCATCCTGCTCTTTTAGCCGCTCTATCCGAGGCGATGGGGGTGGCTGTCGAGGATATCGTCGACTTTGATTTATGTCTTGCAGATCACCAACCGGCTGCAATAGGCGGAATTTATAACGAGTTTATCTTTTCTCCGAGACTGGATAACTTGATGAGTAGCTACACCGCATTAGAGGTGAGCACAGTCGACCGATGTCTCGCCGTCTAGTAGTCTACCTGTCTAGAATTTTCTGCACAGTCTGAGATTTCAAGCATTCTACCCTTTGCTTGAGGTCTCTGGATACATAGCTATATTTGAAATTTTTAAGCATCCCTTAAAGCAGGGCTTCCCAACCTGTGGGCCGTAAACCTTTTTTGGGGGCCATGGAACAATTTTAAAAATTTCGTCATCTCAGAGTCTACTGCAGGATAGCAAAATAAATGAATAATAATTAAATAAAAATACCAGTTCAGTAATAAGCTACGGCACTATTCTTGATCTCAAGTTTATTTTCTACCCTCTACCACCAAACAAATCTAATATGTATTGATTGACATCTGGAATTGGTCCGTGTGATGTTGTTTGTGGGCATATTTGTATGAAAGTGATGGATGATGTTTGCGGATCATTGTGTTCATTGGCAGTGACAATTGGTTAGATTATGTTCTACGGAGTAGGCGTGAACTGGTGTTTTGGAGCATTGGTCCAATCAGGTCGTTGATTTACTATTTGTCTTGTTTGCACAGCTATAGAAATCTGATTCGGCACTTTTCAATGGTACTGCTTCCTGCCGATGACCTCTTTTGTGAATGTACTATGCAAACTGAATGTATGATCTAATTTGATTATGGGACTCTCCATTTTGCGATAATATTTCATACTCTTCATCAATATGCAGTTGATTGTTGTTACTGTATGCTATGTGTGAGAGAGAGAGAGAATTCTTTTATTCGTCAACCATGAAATATATGTGCACAATCAGTCACGTCCAATAGGACATATTTTTTATATTTTCCTGACTATATTTTACACGGTATATAGACTGGGCGACCTTCTAGGCCGGAGTAATACAAGCATATTTGGCAGTATTAATAATAATATGAATCAATATCTCATCTTCTCAGTCGAGTAGCACAGCAATGAACCAATTACCAATTATTCCGTTACGGCATTTACCAGGTGCTATTAATAGGCATTGCATGATCTTGTTTTTCAAAATTTCAGACATGTCTTTCGCTGAATTGTATTCTTGGTATAATTTCCATATCTAGTAATTGTATTGGAAATTGATAATTCGTTACATGTGAAAATCGCATGAAAAATTGACCACTGTGACAGAATAAAAAAAATGTGATAGCAAGATTTCGAGCATGGGGTTAATGCATAATAATGGTCATTTACCACGATCACTTGAAATAGTAGGCTACTCATTAAGCTCCGATGGAAGTTGCTGGCCTAGCTAGAGAATAAATTGCGAACTCCTTGTATGACGATTAATCCACATAACATCCGTTAATATTTGCTCAGGCTCTGGTTGCATCTTGCGAACAAACTGATAGCCTTGATATGGACACCAACATCCGCATGGTATGTCTCTACGACAATGAGGAAGTTGGGTCGCAGAGTGCTCAAGGTGCTTGTTCCTCAATTACCGAATATATTATGAGAAGGATATCAAAGTCGGTAAGTCATGTAGTCCCGAAGTTTTTCTTATCTGATACAACTCTTTTGTTTGTACTAAGCTGCTTACTACTGGTTGCTGTTGACTCATTTTACTTGTACGAGTGGGTTAAGCACGAGCTTACCTATTAAGGGTATAACATTACCCATAGGGACAGCATATCGGAGATCGTGTCTTGGCTCAATGAGGCTCTTGGATTGAATGGATATCAAGACCAAAAACCCTCGCTCACACTTGCGTATCGAGGCAGAGGCAGGGGTTTTGATTCTTCTTTCGTTCATGGTTCAAATCAAAGCGCCGTTTCAACAATATAGGATTAAGGGCTGCGTTGGAGTCTCAGGCCCTTGCTAATATTCTCCTCCGGATCCGATTGCGATGAATCTATATTTTGTTTTTGACATGGTGAAAATTTATCCTGCTGTATAGATTAGCCCTATTAGCCGACTTAGCCAATCCCATTAGTTAAATTGGTTTTCTTTTTCGTGAATCTGCTATGACACAATAATATCAATGTGAAATTGTACAGCTGAAGTAAATCATACACCGTGCAATGTAAGTTGTTTTCGACACTGCAAAGGTCAGCAAATAGTAGACTAAATACAAATACCGCTCAACTCTTCCGTGCCACAGTTTGAGAACCGCTGTTCAGCTTATTGAAAGTGAATTATTGGTTTTGTTATTCATTGAATGGACTATTATGCAAGTCTCAAAGTCTGATCGTTGTCATGAAAAATAATGATGTTTGAAATGTCCATTTCTCTTTATTTTTTGATTTGATCTCGTGTAAAAATAAAGCACTCTACCTTGGCTTATAGATGCATAATTGCATAATGCCATCAAGTAGCCTAGTGTTAAGGATATAAGCTATACAGAAATAGACATGCCTTGGCTATGTATCCAGTGAACTATGCTTAGTCGACTGTTTAGTAGGCAGGCTCTTCTATATTATTACTCAGAGACAGAAGTTCTCTAACAATTTACCCCTGCGAATTTTCAGTTCTTAATCACTTTGACTGTAAGCCGAGTTCACTGGGCCTATGTCCCATATGCCATTTGCAGTCCATGCATATCTAATGTTTCATAGACGGTGGCTCGTTAATTCGGACAGGGTCCTCTTGTTTCAGAGTGCAAACAGCACCGCTTTTGAGGAATGCGTTCCGAAATCCTTCATGATGAGCGCGGATATGGCTCATGCAATCCACCCCAACTATCCGGATAAGCACGAGGACAATCTTCGTCCTTCACTTCACGGGGGTGTGGTTATAAAGATAAATAACAACCAAAGGTAATGGATCGAATGATTACAATGCAACTGCGTTATTATTACATTACTTTCTGGTTACCCGACGATTGAGCATGCCACACATGAGCATGTGACATTTGACCTCTTGACTTTCTATCCCAAAACTGACCCCAACCTGAACTTGCACCCAGAGTCGTAAGAGTCGCTTGCTCAAATGTCCATGACCAGTGCCTGCGTATTGCAAATCAAATGATACTTCGGCAATCTATTGTAGAAATCTTCTGTTTAGTTAATATGTAGGCTGGTTAGGTAGTAACCAACTGGTGTCAGGTTAACACTGTGGCGTTGCAAGATGAAACAAATGTTCATTTTTGTTCTAGTATACAAAATGTATGTTGAAAATCTTTGTCATCTATTTTGTTTGTGGTTCCAAGGTAACGAGAGTTGTCTTCACTCACATTGTATGATGGGCCTTGCCGTCTGTCTTATGCTTGTGCCCCTGTGCAAATTCTTGTTAGCATTATTGAAAAGGCCATGCTCGTGTTGAAGTTTTTCGAGAGAATCGAATTTAGAACCATAAGATGGAACAGAATGAATGTTTTTGTAAGCAAAGGAAAAATACAATTGTTCAATGAGAATAGAAAAGGTTATGTGAAACAGAAAAGGCGATAGTAACTCTTTGCCAGATGTAATTGTGTCTGCATACCACAATCACGAATGCAGCTAACGGCTTTGATACCCTACTGCAAAATGTTAAGGTTTTTGATATGTTGCCTGATTTTTTCCATGTTTAAAGAATATAATGATATTCTACTTCATTTATTGAACGAAATGCTTCAATAGTAACTTTGGTTATGCGTCACCATAGAATATAGATTGTGTCTTACCATTAAAAATCCAGCTTTGTCAGAGAACCCATTGGATTTGTCGACTAGACTCGGGTAATTGTGTGGCGTTCGGTTTTTATTACTGTCAGACCTACTCTAAACGATTTTTGTAATCAATTCACTCACTCTTTACTTTGAAGATCTTGATCAGTATTGATTAGTTTTCGAAAATAAACATGCATCATTTTAAATTGTGAAATCATCATAACAATAGGGTGTTATAGTGCCTCGATCACAGTCAGACATCTGTGCACCTATTTGTGGCAACGTTAAGCATTTTGCGTTACTCGCAGAGATGCCGATTGCTAATTTATCTGCAATAGACTAATAAATTCTGCTATGCCTCATTGTTATTTACTTTTTTGATACACCCGAGTGCTGTGCAAAGCTGTCGTTTTCTTCTACTTGCGAATAAGTTGAATTTTACGGCACTACTTCTACCTCCACAAAATACTATCATACTAACATGTTATATCAGCCTCGAGAACTCAACCTCCACTGTTCCAGGTACGCTACCACCGCTGTCACAGCTACCATCGTCCGTGAGGTTGCGCTGATGGCCGACGTTCCCATGCAAGATGTGATGGTCCGCAACGACTCCCCGTGTGGCACCACCATCGGGCCAATCCTGTCGGCAAAGCTGGGCCTACGCACGTGCGACCTTGGGGGCGCTCAACTCAGCATGCACTCGTGCCGGGAGATGTGCGGTGTCAGCACTGTGCTGCATTGCGAACAGCTTTTCGAGTCTTTCTTCAACAACTTCCCGGCAGTGGACGCCAAGTTACACGTGGAGTGATTTTGTGCAATATTGGCGCGGTGCGTTCGCATTTTTGATCATAATTGCGTGCGCGCTTTGCTGATAGTGGAAGCCAACTTTACCTTTTAATTCGTACTAGTAGAAGCTGCGTTATATCATCTGTTTTTGTTTGGGTTTCAGTTTTGTCGATTTCTTATGTCGAATTTTAGTGATGGATTGTATTGTATAATCGTGTTTCACGGGCTGCCAGCCAGGTTCAATAAAGATTTTAGAGCAGTTCACTGGCATGTTGAGCGATGACGCGTGACCTCGATACCACAAAGATTGATGGCGTGCAATATAGCAGTGCTCTTCAACCTTTTTCGTCGTGGTCCACCCTTTTCAGGTTCAATAAAGATTTTTGTGAGCAGTTCACTGGCGTGTTGAGCGGTGACGCGTGACCTCGATACTACTAAGATTGATGACGTGCGATATAGCAGTGCTCTTCAACCTATTTCATCGTGGTACACTCGTTTAACGGTTACTCAAAACTCGTACACCCCTGAGGCACTGACCACATAATACACTGATTCCTTATAGTAAGCCATATCAGGGGCCGCATTCCAGCGTAGAGTCGTTATGGCCCATCTGGATGAGAAAAACTCTAAGTCAAATTTGCTAATGGGTACTTCGCAAGACGGAGAACCCTCGTGGTATTCTGTGCTATCTCTGAATTCTTGAGTTATGCGTTGTTTGTCAAAGTTGCCAGTCGTAGAAGCAGAACGACCCCGTAGGCTTACTATATGCATCCAAATCGCGAGTATAAATGACAAGAAAAGTTATTGGAATTCGGTTTATATTCGCGCAGGGCGCGAAAATTTTCTCAACCTCATCGTCGATTTATTTCGATGATAGAATTTCGTCGATAATATCGGAAGTTTCACTTATCATCATTGTCGAATATTTATCCATTTTCAGCCTACATGTTCAGATTAACCGATAGAGACGATGGAGCAGGGGGTGTCTTCGAAAATTTTGGGCGCACTTCCGCTTATTGCTACTTCTTGACCTCCCAACAGGATTGTCGGTATAGTAAAAAAATATATATCGCCCAATCGCAGGGTTGTAATGACTCGAGTCGCGATTTTTTGGTGACTCGACTTGACTCGAGTCATTTTCTTAAAAATGCATGGAGACTCGACTCAGTCATTTTGTGCATTGACTCGACTTGTACTCGAGTCATTTTGTATGACTCGAGACTGGGTCTACCAAGACAGGCCTTTCATTGTAATTTCATAGCCTTTATAAAGGCTATGGTTATTTCGAAGAATATTGAAGTCATCACGCTATTATATTATTTCGTCTATCAGTACTGATACTTGAAAATGCTACCAGATAATGTTGAAAGTAAGGAGAATTAGTATATTATGAATGTGAAGCATTCGATATCACCGAGCAGAGTTGTAAAAAGTGGGTTTTATATGACATTAAATCGGAACTGAACAGTCAACACAATGACTTGGACTCGGACTCGAGTCAAAACACTATGACTAGACTCCGTGATTTGGACTCGTCGGTGATGAATTGAAAATGACTCGAGTCAAAGCTATAAAAGTGAGATTGACTTGTGACTTGTGACCCTGCCCAAACGTACCAGGGAAATCTTTCGTGAGACGCACACGATTACAACTTGGTATTTTTTGATGAGGCCCATCATGTTCCTCTGCGGTTCACATTGCAATCGTGAATCGAGCTAAGCGCGAAGAAAATTTTTTCATTTGAATTAAAATCTCTCAAAGATTTTGGAATCAATTCGTTAATTCAAATGTGTATTGACAGCCGCCGACACACGCTAGTTTAAATATGTGTGGTGTGGACCTTGACAGCCGCATGATTGTAGTTTTACGTCTGTATGCGCTATACGTCCGCATGTTGGCCCCCTCAGGCCTAATCGAAAAAGGCTGCAACGTATATAGGAAATACTAACTACTATTCAGTGCTCGAGGTTACCCGACCACCATCTAACAAAGTAGTTCTCAAACTCGACACCCGAGACATGGCTACGACCCTGCAAATATGTGCACTGCGCTATTTATATGCATCTCCCGTGTCAATTCAAAATGTCTGAGCTATCGCGACGGTTTCCTCGAGAATTATTATAGACAGATATCACAAACTGAAAACATGTCAACTTTACCTTCTTCTGCTCCAAAAAGAACCAATAATTCCATTACCCAATTGTTAACTTATGAGGAGAATCATTTGCTTATGACATCATAAAAGGAATGTATATTACCAGCGGCGTAGCCTACAAGTGATATGAACGATGAACATTGTACGATATTGCACATCCCGCAACCTGTTCTGAAGCATACGCTTGTCTATTTATTGTGAAAGCCACAGGTATCGGTCCATTGCGAAGCGGATCTGGTACACCCCAGTACAACCCATCCGATTGGTACACTCTTTTCATTGGATCGCAGTCTTGTGATGTATTGAAACGATGAAAATATTAATAAACCTGATTGATATCAACTCGTGCACCTTGACAATAAAGTACTTCGTTACCCTGAATTTAACCCTTACGAAAGATTTGGCTAGTATACACTCCGCATGCGGCCCGCGAGGTCATATTTTGCGGTCGGCGACCTAATTTGAAATTTTGGAACAACGCTTGGTAAAGCATTTTGAAATGCTGAAATTGATTTCAGTTTAAACATATTGCTGTTGTTGTTGTTGTTGTTAAAAGTAAGCTATTCTCCTGCGCCCAATATTACTATTCGTCACTAGCTGATAGGGCTTCGACGATGGTAAATCATTTCATGGAGGAAGAATCTGTTGATATGAATGGGAATATTGCCTTGACTTGCAATGGCCCACCACTGCCAAGGCCGAGACGCTTATATAAAAACGACTCCGGGCTCCCCAAAAGACCAAGCTTTGCGAAAAGATAGTTTTCCAGCAGGTACCGTGTCTAGCTAACCCCGATATCGATTCTTTAGTGTTTAGTGGGTGGCCACTCTGCGGCAGTAAAAGGAAAATTATGCGGCCGTCGACACTATTAAATCGGGAGTGGCGCCTGGCGGCCGTCAATATGCAAATTGAATTAACGAATAACTACCTAACTGATGAGAGGTTTAAAGTATTCTTCAAATTTTCTTCGCACTACACACGGTTCAATGCTAGTTGATTTTCGATTTTTATATGGTAATGTCCTTTGTAATCTGAACTCCACAGTACAGATGCGAACAGCAGAGGAAAATGTTGCGCCCCATAAACAAAATAAATTTATAATCGTGTTATCGTCATCACGAAGGAAATTCGTTTCTGGTAGGCCTACGTTCGGTCGAATCTACGGTAATATATTTCCACTATATATACCGACAATCCTGATTGGAGGTCAAGAAATAACAACATGCAACAAAGGAAGATAATAACAATTGGTCCAACCAAAGGGCAGCACAGAATTAGTAACTTCCTTAAATTTTCGAAGACACCCCCTGCATCAACTCTACCGGGAAATCTGATAACATGGGCTGAGGATAAATATTTGATAGTAATATGTGAAATTAGACAAATATTATTGACGAAATTCACTCATGAATATGAAAAAAATTTAGCGATTCCCCCAACTACAAAAGCGAATCCCTGTGGTTATTCATAACATGACTACTCACGATTTCAGTGCGAATAAAATAAGCCGATATGAGTAAATAGATAAGTCCAGAGTTCACTGGCAATGGACATTGGTCAATTGTACAGGACATGGACAGTTTAACGTGCATATTTGGCCTGCCTACATTGTGACTATGCACTAGAATGTCCGTGAATAGCAAAAAGGTTGGTCAACCCTGATGTATAGTTGCTGAAGAGTGTTGTCAGGTGTGGGCGCAGCTCATAGTTAAAAAAAGAATAATCGTGATATTTTTATTGTATTTGTATTTCTTCAATAAAATATCATTTCTTCTGTGGTAACTATACCCGTCGCTCATGTTAGAGAGCACAGCGATCTACTGACGTGGAGTTATCAAGACGTGGTTGTAAAAGTGCCTTGCCTATTTTTATCTCGATAATGAATTCATGCGGCCCGCGGCCTCTACGAATTTTGAAAAGTGGCCCGAGACCCGTTTTGAGTTGGCGACCCCTGCTCTATAGACATGTCAACGTATTTTAAACAGGTTTTAGACAGCTACCAATAGCGACGCCATCGCTCTCAATTTTTTGATAGCTTGCGGGCTTTTGCCGGCATATCATCTCCTTGAGGGCAAATCTTTTGTACTGAATGAGCGAGTCATTTATTTTACGCTTGCAAAAGTGAGGCTTTCCGTAGAATATTGACGCAATGGACAGCAAGACATTTCTAGTTTTTACTTTCTTTGTGGGTAGATGTATATGGTGCGAAGCTGCAAACAAGCATAATGTTACCGACTTAGTCTATTTCGACATCGACATCGACGGCGAGCCGGCCGGAAGGATTGTATTTGGATTGTTCGGAAGTGTCGTGCCGATAACTGTTGAGAACTTTATTCGATTAGCCGTTCACGACAAGGGCTTCGGTTACACTGGTAGCAGATTTACGTCAATGAGAAAAGCATATTATGTGGTCGGTGGAGCAATTCCCAGCGACGATTACTCGATTGGAAAGAGTTGGTTTGGAGCGTCATTTCCTGCTGAAAATTTCAAGCTGCGTCATTACGGACCAGGCTGGGTTAGCATGGCCAGGAATGTCGAGTCAAAGTTCGATTGTGCATTTTTCATCCTCACGAACGATCTGTGTGTCATGCGCGAATGGTTTGACGACCGTTACGTGGTGTTCGGTGCCGTCGTAAATGGAATGCGCACAGTACTCAGAATTGAGAATGTGGAAACATTTGGTTACGCTCCAACGAATCCAGTGACGGTGAGGAACAGTGGTACTCTGAAACTTCGGGAAAAACTTGAAATCGAAGAGGGCCACATTACCGGAGACATACTATCATCACAAGGGGAGTTATTGCCTGTTAGATAGCGCTATGAATGTTCTGATTACGCTTTAGTCATCAGGCACTGTGAAGAGTTAGGAACATTTTTAGTCTGATGAAATTCCGATTTGTCGTTATAGTAATAAGGCATGCATTTTTTCATGTTATGAGTAGGGCTGGGCAAAATCGAGTACCTGAGTGATTCGATTCTGAATCCCGTATTATGCTTCGAGTCGAGTCGAGTATTCGAGTATCAGACATTATGACGTCATAACAGAATGTAATATGTCAAAGTTCAAATATGTACCTTTTATGCCACAGCAAAGCATATGATGCCTGTTATCAATCACATTAAAGATGCTTTGATATTTTTTCGACCATACCGATTTCATTGCACTTCGTGACAA
>ATSW01066044.1:0-10959 GCA_000444245.1 Botryllus schlosseri | reverse complement strand
AGTCGAGTCAAGTCGAGTCAAGTCGAGTCAAGTCGAGTCAAGTCGAGTCACGTCACAATTCAAGTCACAAGTCAAGTCAAGTGGCCTTTTCGAAGTATGAGGCATGATTACGTCATAGCATTTTGCTGACTGTCTGAATTACAGTTGAGTGCTCATTGATTTTGAACCGATGAACGAATATAGAGTTAAATATACACGCAAGAAGGTGCTGTTTCGCAAGTAACTGCATATCCTCAATTTATAGTTACAATCCAAAATAGAGCATAGAGAACAGATATACGATTTGACAAGATGCAATACATTACCCACTCACATATTCATATGATACAATTCGAGCCTGCGTCAATGGTTGATGAATAATATAAACTATATTCGAATTATATTTCTGGCTAGGGCAAGAGCAGGGAACAAAGAAAGATATTTTGCTATTAAATTGCATTACCACTCGTTTACGACAACGTAAGGTGTAAGCTTCGATCACTTCGTCTGTTGTCAATTATTTGTAAGAGAACAATATGGAGGCTCAGTAAAACGCACAGTTACTGAATGATTGGTCACTCTCACGGGTTACACCAGTGCTTCGCGAATTATCGGAGCATATGCAAGATACAGTGATTTTTATCGATACCGATTACTTGATGACTTGAAATTGACCCGTGAAATTTGCTCCGAGTCACGAGTCAATCCATAATTCTGATACGCCGAGTCAAGTCAAGTTAGGCTATTTTTGCTAAGTGACTTTAGTCGAGTCAAGTCATACGAAAAAGGTGACTGGAGTCATCCCAACCCTGCCGTATAGTCCTGTCATTACAATCTGTACCCTGCAGTACTACTACCAATTCGAACTGCACAGAAAAGTAATTACGAATTTGAAATCGCATGTGTCACACAATAGGAGTTTTCCTTTTAGTTGCTACGTGTATGTGATTCTGATACATTTTGCGCAACGACTTTACCGAAGGTCACGAAATGTTAAAATGCTTCACTAAAGTAGCCTATATAATGACGATGAGTCAACCTGAAGACAGAGGTGGTCAAAGTAGTCAAGAAAGCTACTCGAGTAGAAGTAGAAGTAGGGACGAAAAAATCTACTAAATTACGAGTGGAAGTACTTCTTCCATAAGAAACCTAAAACTACTTGAAGTAGAAGTAGAATGGACTGACTTTAAATCTACTCAAATAAGTAAGTAGTTGTGACAACGATCGTAATTCGTTCGCATGGATTGTCAAGAGTTGCAAATTCAGCTATGCAAAAAGTGCAGCGCTGGATTCATATTGATGCATACCAAGAGGTATCCAATTTGCGACAGCACAAGCATTCTTCCGCATCATGGGAAGAAAATGATAGTATTGATATGGAAATGCGATACTAATCCTCTGCTTACTCCAACAGCACGTTTTAGAAAATATCATGGTAATATGCACCGTCCCCCATATTATAAGGCCCGTAGTTTAGTCGAAGAGCAATACGGAGAAGTTGTATCGCATACGGTGTAATAAACACTTTTAGCGATTAGTAAACGTTAATAAAAAAAATATGGTGGATCGTGAAATGCCATATTGTGTAGCTTCATTTTCGGGAATTAAAGGCATTACCACACTTGCTTTTATACTTCAACATATATGTTCTCCAGATAAAAAAAACTGATACTAATTAGAACTGAAAGTACGATACTGGGAATAGAAGGCGAAATATAAATACTACTTCTATAAGCGGAAAATGTATTTCATGTCTTTAGTCCAGAAAGTTTCAAAGGTGGTATGCTAAAAACAAGTTTAAAGCTGAAAAAAAGTCACAGTTAACTTTTCCAGATTAGAACACGCCATGGACAGCTAGATTACGATATGATAAGTAAATGCTATATTACAAAACCTCAGTTTAATACTTTATGATGGGCCATATATACTGTGATGAAATATTTCATATAGGCGACAATGCGATGTGAACGGAACCACGCATCCCGCTATCTAAATTATATTCACCGATACGTTCGTGAAGTCATATTGGTGACTCCACATCCACTGTGCGCGAGGCGCGACGGAACTTTTGGGCTTCACTCAACCTTCATGAAAATTAAATGTTGATACTCCGTGAAAACAGCCCCGAAATTCCTCTGGCTATCTTCCTGATTGGAGGATTAGACTACTTCTACTTGACAAACTGAAAATAGCGAAAAGTAAGTAATTGGATCACCAAATATTATGAAGTTAAAGTAGAAGTAGCGGGAGATTAGATCTACTTGAGTAAGTACCCAAGTAGAAGAAAAATACTTGAGTACTTCAAAAAAGTAGAAGTACTTCGTTACTGACCACCTCTGCCTGAAGATGACTCTAGAGAACCTCGCGAATAGTCTCAAGATGTATAATAACGTGCCCTACACTTTTGAAGACACCAGAAATCATCAGCTCCACCGTTATATATGATTATCGCGAACAACGTGAGTTAGGAGAGGTCGCAATGTGTGGCATTATGCAAAGGGATATCTGGTAGTGATATCCCGGATTTCGCAACACACGGTTTGATGAAAGATTTTGGTAAAAGAAGGACTGCCACTGCAGAAACAAATCTACACGCGATTCCACTGCACAGCCATTGTATGACAACTCGTGGAATGCAATGGAGATTTCGATATAGCTTAATATCAGCAAATATCGTATAGTAACTTTTATTCGGAATCATTCGGAACATTGTGACCTTCTACGATTTTAATCAACCGTTCTCACCATTTCAAAATATAACTCCCGATGCTTGTTAGTTTGATATTCATACTGTTTCGACTACATTGGTCATTTTACACCAGACCTCTATTCTTTACTTTAAATCTGTATTTACCGATTTGCAGCACGGCCCAGTTCGAGGCTTCTACAAGCCACCACATACGTGAATCATGTGGCGAGGAGGAGCCTAGATAAACCTCCAACAAACACTTAGATAGGAATTCTGGAGCCGACCTCGGTCGGACTCGAGCCCGCAACTTAATTGTGTTGCAGCTGTGGGATCATACCACTACACTAGAGTTGTCATACGGCCGGAATCTCCAGGACATGTCTGGAATTTTTCTGTTCAAGCTGCGTCCGGGAAGAAATTCTAAAATATGCCTAACCGTCCGGAATATAGAACGCTTGAAGTAGGCTAAAAATATTCGTTAATCAACATGAACAGTATTATTTTTAACCAGATGCATCCTACTTGGGATTTTTCTTCGCGCTGCGATCGATTTCGTGACACGTATTTGGGTTTAATATGGGTTTCATCGCCTTCGCAAAAATGCAATCAAAAATGAAGAGAAATAATATTGACTGAAATGAGTCTAATTGTAATCGTAATTATGATATAACGGTATATTTCTAAAGTCGGTTAAGGCCTTTTGCATCCTTTAGTCAAGGACAGTAGTTCAAAGCCTGAGGTCGTTTGCCTTTATTCTGGAAATGGGGAAGATGTAGAACGTAATCAGCTTCCAAAATAGGACGCGAGTAAGTCTTGGTTATTTCAACACAGAACCACATAAATGTACAGACCTAACGTTATAGCAGGGCTGTAAAACACACAATTTTCTGGCCAGCTAGACGATTTCATACGGCCCGTGAAGAAATCTGTTGCAGACTAAATGAGAATACAATACAGCAATTGCCAGAGCTCACATTAGAGATTGCCCAATTCAGGACCTATGTTCCACTACCGTATACACTTGGCAAGCAAAGCTTCGATAGTGTGACTCAGATTGACAGATAATCTTTTCCTACCTCATTTTAATACCCGCTAGTAGGCGTTAAAGAGTGTCCGGAATTTGAACCGCAAAATATCATAAACCTACACTACACTTCCTCGCCACTACTCGCGATCCAATGCAGAAACAGTGAAATCTATACTGAAATTCTAACAAATCATTCTGCCGTCCAAAATTATAAGTCCGATCCTATGACGCAGATATAAGATAGTGATGTCATTTTTATGTTTACATCATATGGCCCGATGGAGGTAAATTCGTGAAGATCGAATAAAATTTGATCAAAGTGTTGTAATATACTGAATTTCGGTTGCATTGTACTTCACATTGTGTCTTGTGCATCGCATTACTGTTTATTGTGTGTTTTGAAGGGATGAAAATAATAAACGCGGATTGGATTATTGTATTGTAAATTTTTTCACCATAGCAGTATGAATTGATATTGCGTATATTACAATTGAAAAATCTGATATTATATTTACAAAGTCATATCTCCAACGAGACAGCAAATTGAAGTCGTTCCGTTTTATCAGAAAATATACATATGTCGGAATATGTGGATCATAACTTGGTAGCGGTAGATTTCAAATTTCCTTTGTCATAATCGAATTCGTAGCCAGAGATCTCGTATGAGGACGAAGACTCAGTATCCTTCTCCCTGTTAATGATGATGATATATTCTGATGACGTTTTTCGAACAGTCCACTTTCTGTAATGCTGTACTCACTTTGCAATGTATTTTTCATCCGCTTTCCCGAGAAGCGAAGCAGTGAATCGCATTTCCTGTCGATAGAAATTTTCAGCTTTCTCAAACGTGGGCAGCAGATCCGCATCGGACGTTTCGGGCAGCATCAAACTAGAAATACCACCGATGATCCCCATCACCCCAAATATTGTCTGCGGAATTGAAAGAAGCCTTACTCAAGCATTGAACTATAAAATTATATTTCATGGTCATATATTTACCTGAGTTAGCCAAGGTACCTCTTCTTGCAATTGGAGCGTAAACGGTAATATAATAGTTCCAATTCGAGCAGCCATTGAACCCATCGACATTGCCGTGCCCCTGCCGAGTAATCCAATCCATAGGCTTTCATTTAGTAATGTACTATAAAATTTTAGAGGCATACCGCGCGATTGTTGGATAAAGCTCGGCTGTATATTGATAGACCAGCCCGAACGCAATTGTGGCGAATAATTTCCCAGCAAATGCGATCCAACGTGCGGCTTCGATCATTGCTTGATTTTCGATATAAATAATGATAGATGCAAGTAGTTATTGTGGCAATGCATAAGTAACACGGTGGTGATAAACATCTATCCCAGCCTTTGACATTTAATAAAACTACTTCACGATGTTAATGCACTGTAGTCTTTCCAAATCTCACTGAGTATAACATACCCGGTTGGTAGTTAGTATACTTATACTAGAGGTCTCAAACTCGAATGTGCTCGCGGGTCAATTTCTTAGTTTAGACGACGCCGCGGGCCGCACCACCAATAATAGGGATATTCAACGCAGAATTACCAAGTAGGCCTTAATTGACGGGAGATTGAAGACAGGTATTCCACAAACATCATGAAAATGTAATTTACTGTTGTACTATTCACGCTTGACACGGAAAAAATCATATATTCAAATATTTGAATAAAATTGTTTTTATGCCGGGCATTATTTGTTCAAATAATGAGTTATAGACATCATGCGAGAGGATGCATCATGATATCGTCAAACTGCCAGGTTATAATATTGCAGCTAGTGGACTTTTGACGTGCCATAGTTTTATGTAGAATATTTTAAAATCTACTGAAGATTGATCTGATATCAGAGCATTTGAGCGGTGTAGCCTAATCCGGGTTAGGACATGTTCGTGATAAGTAGGCTATTGTTACTATGTCATTGCCAAAAGTAAATTTAATCAGCTTCAGATTTTGCCTTCGATTAAAAACTTGAATATAATCATTATTAAGCCATAGTAATTGTCTCTTTGGCGATCGTACCCCTCGTGCTTCCAATAAGATTTCTCGTAGCCCCTGTTCATTTTCAACACAATTTCTGATTGTGCCTATATATTAAAATTAGAGAGCCCATACACATAAAATCGCACGTAGCGCGAAGACCATTTTCCAGTTGAATAAATTGGTCAAGAAAATACTCCACAGCATATAGGTCCGATTCCACAATGCATCTCGTACCACGTGATGTGGTGCTCCGTAACCCGAAGGGGTCTACGACTCTACGGACCCTGGTTAAGAACCCCTGGAATAGAAATGTCCAATCGCCGATGAATTCATTGGTGTTACAGCTGTTGAGCGTACTGCTACCTTACTCGCCACCGATAGTAACATGGATAAAGAGAACAGACAACACCCAGCATGTAACCAACTATACGTCACGGGGGTCACGATTAGATAGCTATATATACCCTACGCAACGCAAGCTACAACCTTTTGATATACTTTTCCCCATGACAGTTTCATAGATAGTTGCATCCGTAGAATTGCCAAGTCACCGTTCCGAGTCGCAAGTCCTTATCTGATTTTAACGTTTGACTCGACTCAACTCGAGTCATTTTTATTTAATGATGGACCCAGTCAATCTGAAATCGAGTAATTTTACGAAAGATCGCACAAAACCAAATCACAATTTTGAGTCGCGAATCATCAACGGGTCATGTTTTATCTTCATGAGCTACAAATGTGACGTAATAGCTGATCTTCTACCACGTGATAGCTTTTAAAAAGTGATGTGATAGTGTAATCTGTTGAGATTTCAGTGTTTTTATAGTAGTTTTGGGGTGAACTTCAAGTTCTTATATCTAAAAAAGATATGTGGCCCTGGATATTGTCGAATACTTGAAATTCCAAAATGCCGTCGCGTGTTTGAGACCTCTGACTTATACTTATGCTCATTGCCCATTGGTCATCTCAAATATTTCTCTTTATTCGACCGTTATAGATATAGTGATATCCACCATAGGTACCTTCATTTCCGCCCGCAAATTCGGTTAACAGCATAGTTGTAAGACAACAGATTCCAGCCATCGTGTATGATACTGAGCATGATATCCTCATTCTGATTGCCTTCACGAAGCCCCACATAATTAGGTAGGCCACAATTTCTACTGCAGCGTTAAGAATGCTATTCACGTGAGGGCTACCTGCAGATGCAAGCCACATTATGACGTACAAAATGCACGTGGTATAAATTATGACTCTAGTAAAGCCTAATACTCACCAGCTAATCTTCCAACATTTAGGGTAAGACCGTAAAATACCATACTTGTAACGCACCAGAGATAGATTGTGTTGATGGAGACAATTCTCATCAAAGGCAATCGATACAAATCAATAACTGTATATTTCCCGCTTGATTTTGAATCCTGTCAATATAATTTATTAGAAATCTCGAAAGCGTGTGTATTTTATTCTGTGGCCCATACCTTAAATATTAGAGAGATTTGGGCAGCATTTATAAAATTATAAATTACTAAAATCTTGCTATCGCCTGACTGCTCTGTTATTACTTCAGGAATATGTAATAATTCCGTACGTAGTTCACATAAGGTTGCATTTAAAACAAACGGTGTTTTAAACAAATGCCTTTTTAAATGTTTTTTTTCAAACGTTGTATAATTAAGGCATAATTGTGTAAATCAGGGGTTCTCAGCCCTTTCTTTGCCGTGGCCCATTTTCCGGTTTAAAAATGTGCTGTGGCCCACCTGATATCTTACAGTCACAATCCTGTCTAAGGAGTGGTCATGGACAGCGCCGATATGCCTATTTCTCTAAAATATGCGTATTTTTCTCTAACTGGTGATATTTAAATCTCGATGTATCGGGATATGATATCGCGCGAAGCGCGAAAAAAAATTATAAGTTGAATAAATATCCTCCAACAAACGACCAACGAAATAATCTTAGGCCCCTTCGAGCTCCCCGAATTGGGGGTGTGGGCGCGGCAGTTACGGCCCTGGTAGATCATAAGCTAAAACTCCTAAGTAGATTCTTTACGTCCGCTGCTCCATTCGCGTCGCGAAACACAATGATCAGCGATCCCCGCACTGTGTGATTGGGACTTAAATGATACTATTGTGGGGAATATTATAATCATTCTGGGCCAGCATCGAACAATTCATTGGTGAATGCGGTACTACAGAGAAGTGGAGAAAGATTTTTCAATATGCATGATGTACTTTGTATGTCTTGTACCAAAACAACTGAACAACTGAAGTTGCGATGTCAGAATATTCAATCTAATGATACAATAAATTCCTGTGACTCTTTCATTATGTACAAGGATTTCCAGACCGGACATTTTAAACCGACTTCAAAGATCTATGCGCTCTGATAAATCCTCAACCCATTAAGATTCGTTGCGGTGGTACAGTATAGGCCTACTTCAGAAGTTGCTAATAATTTGCAATTATGGCTATTTTTAGCTTGCAATAATACGGCCTGCCGAAGTAAAGTAAATCTGTACATCAACTGCACTTCATTGCGAGTTCATTGCATACCCCTTTCAACGGCATACGACATATGACCCTGCCGGAATACTTGGTTATTTCAGCATTATTTTCCAGTTATTATACACTTGAAATTATTTTAGTTACTGTTAGCCGTAGGTTGTCATAGCCAGTAGAAAAAGCCACCGTTTCTCCCTAACGTTTTCGATTTGTACATGCTGACTTCATACGTGCCACTACGTCTAATCAGAGTCGGATGAAAGCTTTATGTAGCCTTCGTATAATTAGATAATACGAATATATTTTTTTAGCGAATAACACAAGAAATATAACTAACTTACATTAATTCTGAAATTTTCAAAATAGCTCTGTGGCCCACCTCAAAATGCTCTGTGGCCCACCTGTGGGCCATGGCCCACCCTTTGAGAACCCCTGGTGTAAATACAGTCGACAAGCATGTAGCATGACCCTGCGTTCGATTTGCACCCAATATAGTCGACGTATACGTTGTGGAGGGGCTGGAACCCTCGGTATCGTCGTTAGTTCAACAGTTATAGAAAAACGATATAGCCCGGGTTAAAGATATGTTTGGTCTGTTTATGACAGTGGTCCGAAGCCCATTTTGTTGAAGCGGCCATATTTAACCTATATTTTCGATTGTCTATGCCAATCCATTGTGACGTCACAATCAAAGAATTGAAGATTCGAGGCGCCATGGCTAGAAAAAACAACAATAAAAAACATGTTTTAAACAAGGGCCTTGTCTTGAACATGGTTGTTTTGAATTTATTTTTGTTTTAAATGCAACCCTAAGTTCACCTGTTTCAAGTCGGTGTCCATGCTGATTATCACGCACAAAATGATAACAAGAAACGGAATCTTGGGAGTTCACAAGCAGTGCTATCAGTCCGATTCTTGGCAGATTTAGACAATTGATATACATCGAAACCGCATCAGTCTAATTCCATCATTATAAAAAATTGGCTCTTGACATTGGGTCGCGGAGCTTTCCAAACTTGGTAGCGACGACATTCTGGTTACGAAGCTCAAGGTTCACAATTGTTCCTTTATATGAAGCTTTTAAGGAATGGACGTTTCGCGAAAGTTTGTTTTGTGGTATTCATGGTGTTTGTCGACTACTATGGTCATTTACACCAGGCCGATATTCTTCATTTTTATTCCGTATCTACCGACTTATAGCACGGCCCACTTCTAGGCTTTTTGTAAGACATCGTTTACGCGGAGGATATGGCGAGCATGAGCCTAGATAAACCTCAAACACGTCGGCAGGAATTCTGGTGTCGACCTCCGTCGGACTCGAATCCGCACCCTTATTAGTGTTGCAGCTGTAGATTATATACGACTACGCTATCCAGCCACACAAGTGATAAGGGTGATTGTTGTGACAGTGTTATAAACATATTAATCAGAGTAATCTATATACCTACCGCTAATTTGCTGCTCTCCGCTTTTATAACTGCTTCCCAATCACTATCGTCTACAGTCGTCTTCAGGCTCTCCGCATATCTGTCGATTACTTTTCGAGCTTTTTCTGTTTTTCCTTGTCCTATCAGCCATCTGTTTAGTCATTGAAAATAATAATAGGCCTATGTGCGGGTCGGTATTGAACGCTGCTAACGCTAAGCACTAAATTGTGATTATTGAAATTGAGCGAATTGCATGACAGACGCATTACCTTGGAGATTCCGGGATGAAGAAATATATAATGAAATAGACAGTTGGAAATAAACTGATGCAGAGTCCTAGATATCTCCAATCCCGTATCCACATCCCCAGTATTGGCAAGACCGTATGGGATAATCCGTTTATGAGATTTGAGAAAATGATTGTGGCGAATCTCCTTTTCGTAGAAGTGATTTCATTCACTGAGAATAGGAACATATAGTCAAAAAAACTCTAGATTTAGTTTCTATAGTTTGACTAATGTCATATCAACTTGCGTCTACGAAACACCGGAATCTCATTGTCAGAATGTTGTCGATGGCAAACTTGTGTTATGTTAAAATATTTAGATGCGCAATATTTTGGCGGGAAACCTCGAGATATTAGTAACTACCAGCAGATTGGATAGACAAATTACTTATCATGTATATTAAAGACTGCAATAATGACATCCAGTGTGGGGACGACTCGAGCCAATTTTTTCAGATGACTTGACTTGATTCGACGTCTCAAAAATGTGGATTGACTCGTGACTCGAAGCAAAATTTTCAAGTCAATTTCAAGTCACAAAGTTATCGATGTCAACTAAGTCTCTGTACCTAATCTCGGCACGATCATTTGATATGCGTAAGCATTGAGCAATCAGTCATTCGACAATTGCACAAACGTAATGATTAGAGTTAATGTTTCTAGTAGTATTCTATCTATAGCAGTGCCTTTCTGCTCGATGCTAATCTTAATGAAACTCGGACCGATATATTAGTTCTTACCTTTATATTACTCGTCAACAATTGGTACAGACTTAAATTGAATCGTATGCATATGTAGGTGAATTGTGTATTGTGTCATATCACTTTGTTTAAACTTTCTGAGGTTTCATATTATGTTATGTATTTAGCGGATTACAGTTACCAAAAAGGCCTAGTAGCTCTACGAATATGTGAGCCACACAACGCCCCGTTGAAGGTGTAATTACTCGATGTTCGCTACTCGATTCACAATAAAAGTAAATCAATCTGTACTTCAATCATCTTGCAAAATGCAATGGATTTAATCATGCCTTTACTTTCGACAATTCGACA
>ATSW01066005.1:0-14159 GCA_000444245.1 Botryllus schlosseri | reverse complement strand
AGGCCACACAAACTTTGCTGACCATCAAAATCACGATATGGGGTTCGTGGGGGCGAAGCCCTCAGAAGTTCTTTTTATCACGCTATGGGTGCGCAAGGCAATCGTTTTTAGGGGGTTGACGAAGTGCTGTTACGGCCATCCCTCTTACTCATTGTCTTTATTACATTCCTTACAATATGAAGTTCAGGGGGGCGCTGGAGCACGATAATTTTTGAAAGGGGGCGCTGGACGAAAAAAGGTTAAGAACCACTGCACTACATAAATGAAATATAAAAATTGTCAATTTTGTGACATACTGGCATCAGATGCCCAATACCTCAGGAAATATCAAATGAAATGATCAATTCTTCCACATCAGTCCCTAACTAGCTTCTAAGTACACAATAAGAAAACAGGTATCTCTTCAATTTTCCTTAGTTCTGTACAAGTAGGCCTAAACTTCAGTTAAGAAGTCAGTCAAGGAATATTAAATTCAGAGAAAACAAATCAGCTAATGACTTACGTATGTAGGTTTGGTACGGTTCGGAGTCCTGAGTGAAACCATTAACATAATAGAATCCTCCCTCCTTACTTTCATAAAGATCAAGTGAATAATTGGCTCTCTCTGCGAAATGATATTTGATACGTTCGCTGTTAAAAAAAATTACGAATAGACATACTCAAAATGACAGTGTCGCAAAAGAATTCCCAACCTGTGCCCAGAACCATTGATCATCAAATTAGATCCCCATCTCGAGTCAACTGAGAAAGTTACAGAAGTGTGACCATGCTCTATCGTGATATTGCCGATACTGTAATACTCGCACTGGAGTAAAAAAAATCCAAAAATAGAAGAATATTGTTGGTTCAAAGTTACCCTAGCCTTCTCACCCTATGACAATAATCCGAGAGGAAATATATCTCTAGTGGAAAAGATATATTGTTCGCATTCACTGTTACGATGGATTGATCCACTTTGTGCGCCACATGATGAGACTGCAAATCGGCTGGTTTCTGCGAAATCTTGTCCACATAAAAATCTTGAGCTTTTGCTGCAAGTACAAAATAATCATTGTAATCTCTAGCATTGACAAACTTGCCACAAATCAACCATACCCGCTATCAAGGCCACAAACACAACAGCTGCGGTCACGGCCCTTTCGCCCATTACATTAGTCCTTGCGACTACAGTAGCGTCTATATAATAAAATTGAAGGACACCACTGACATTAAATTAAATCGATCTTGATACATCACATACTTTTTCATCAGTGAGTAAATATATCCAGAATTAACCAAAACACATTTCATATACTCAATGCCGTCATAACCACCTTCTCAAAAGCACAGTACCACGCCAGCTTCCAGAACGAGAACGCGTAAAAACCTTCATAATTTTTGGCAAACGTTACAATTTCGATTGCAGCAGCATGAAATATTCATGACTCTCTTGCCAGTCCACTGTATATTTGCAATGACATGGTGGCTATAGAGGCTGTCACGCTGGCTTTTAAAAGCAGCAAGACCCACGGCGACATTACAACGTAAGCGGCGATCAGCTGACAAACGTAGTTCCGAAAAACTGACACTACCAGCAGAGTTGTAACTACGGGAATGAGATTCGTATTCAGATCAGTACGGAAATAAGCCCACACAAGCGCCGAAACCGACAGAATATGAACCAACGACACGTTGGCATCCAAAGCCATTACGATGTACTTCCAATCGAATTCAAGTCCTCTGGCTCCGACCCAGAACGGAACCAAATTTGAAAACAGTGCTTCCGCACTTGCCCATCCGAATCCCGCAATCATAACTTTCAGTTCTGGCTTGCCGACAGTCCGGTTAATCAAGTAATACACGCCGGCGAGATCTATGGCGTCTACCGTTGTCTTCAGAAATTCGGGTATTATGAGAAAATCCCCTGTCGAACTCTCGATAGGCGGAAAAAAGGTGGCCAGCAGCAGCATCTTGCCGAGTTGTATCCCCATGTACACGATTCCAGCGAATATGATCCGGTTCAGCGCTGCATATTCCGATAATATGGACGACTTATACACCACAACATAAGGTGCGAACGACAGAGCGACACAGTTCAAGAAGTGCACGAAAGTCATTTTGCTCTTAGGTATATTTTAGGTATGAATCGAAGATCTGCAAAAAAATTGGGATAGTAATGATTCAAAACAACAACCCAGCAATAAATTCATGAAACGGCAAATTCAGCATTCCGTCGTGATTTGCTGAGAAGATAAAACATACCAATCCAGGAAACAATTTGAAACAAGGATTTGATCCAAGGCATAGCAAAACGAAACATGATGAAAAATTTTATCAATGGCAGTAGTTTTAACATGATAATAATCCAAATCGCCGAAGAAATAGGTACATTAACATCGTGTAGGCCTATTGCGTGTTACACAATCATGGTTCAAGAAGCAATATGATATATGCTACGGCAAACTTCAAGAGATTTCATAGTAGAGGTGAAATCAACTCGATAGATGTTATGTTATTGCCAAGCATAAACAATTGACACACAAGCACGAAACCAAATGGGCTCACCTGCATTAAGTCACAAAAACAATCACCAACTGGCCATTGACCTTAGTCAGACTGCAAGATTATCAGTAAAAAATTCAAACCATGAGAACACAGCTTATTTCTGTTTGCGATTTCTAAAGCATCATTGACTGATAGCCTACAATTTTATGAAAGTTGGTATTCCTTACACTTGTTGACAAAATATTTTTCCATCGTGTTGGCACACCGGTAATAATCGCTTTCCGGGGAATTATATTCCCTGCAATTGTCGAATATCCTCTGCATGTCATCGACGAAAAGCTTTTTAGTCGTGTATTGCCTCGACTTTAGCTTTTCGTTCATGGTCTGCAGGTCCATGGGGAACTTTATGATGTCGTAGTATGTCGGCACTTCTGATTTTTTAACCGGCTCCAAAAAAGGCCACGAGCTGCTGTGGCTCCTCATGTTTTGCATGATCGATTTCAACGAGTGGTACAGGCTTTCCGCGGACTCTTTGGGGGCTTCCTTTCCCTTTTCTTTTGGGGGTTTCCACCCTGTTTCTTTAATTCCAGGGATGCTTTCAATCGGGATTTCCGTTACTCCGTCTTTGAAACAAGTGAGCCCGGGATAAACTCTGTTTAATTGCTGCTGTTTTCGTTCGATTAACTTCCTGATGATTTCTTTTTGCTTTCGAATGATGTTGCTGAATTCCGTGTAGGGTATTCTAGGATTCAACTTGCATCCCATAAGCGTAGCGCCTTCGTATTCTTTGATGTATCCCACATAGGCGGCTCTTTCAATCTCAATTTGCTTTGAGAAGCCTTGCTTCTTGAAATATCCAATCGCGTATTCGTCGGCATAGGTTAAGAAATGATACACTCCTTGTTTGATATGATATTCTTTCAGATGATTCATTAAATGCGTTCCGTAACCTTTCACCTGTTCGTTGGATGTCACGGCACAGAACACAATTTCTGTGAATTTTTGTGTCGGGAACATTCGAAAACAAACCCCACCGATAACCCGACCTTCCTTGACCAACGCTAGTGTTCTATGTTTTGGATCAAACACGAGCCGCGTGATATATTCTCTTGGCATGCGAGGAAGTTGATGTGAGAATACATTTTGAAGACCGACAAGCCAGATTAGCGTTTGTTTCGATGAAGAGTTGCCTGGTTCAATACTGTTTGCTATGACATGGAATTCGATAACTCCACGCCGTTCCTCTTGTCTCGCGGCTTCGTCTCTGGCAGCGTGAGGGGATAAAAGATTTGGTTCTGGTCCTAACATCTGTTCAGGGTCGGTAACCGTAGCAATAACCTCATTGATAACATCAACAGGGAAATACTGCGACATGCCCGAACGTCGTTTTTTGGCTCCCGGATCTCCAACACCAGGTGGGGTGCCTTGAATCGCGTCTGAAATTTTTCGTTTGTCACCACGGTTGGTATCATCACTGATATACTTGATTTTTGCATGAGAGATAGGCCGCGGGTGTCTAGAACCCCAGCGGGAGACGTGAGTGCGAATAAACTGCCAGGGGTACCGGGACTTGTGATGAACGGATCGCTAGAGTCATTCGACTTTGGAGAAGGTAGTGGCATGTGTGCTGGTGTTTGAGAGAAATCGACGTCCCAAATGGGTGAGTTATCCGCGAAAAGCTCTTCCTCGAGCATAGACAAAAATTTGGGAAAATACGACAAAAACAATATGCGTTTTTCCGACAACATATGATTTTTATCTGACCTGAAACTTTCCAAGACGTTCCTTCTGACAGTAGAGAAGATTGATTTCAGTAGAAATCTCCCGAAAACCTCGGTAGTGTCGTGCGACTCGAAGCTGTCGCAGAACTTGGGCACTCGACAGAAACACAACCATCTAGTGTAGTTCAATTTGTAATCTTGCTGATCTTCAAACGTATTTCGTGCCTTGTGAACAAGCGGAGTTTCCAAGGTCTCTTGATTCAAAAAGAAAAGAAACGAACGCGCCAAATCATTCATGATTTGCAATTCTTTTTGCGGTAAATGTCCGAATTTATAAATCACGAAATTGGCCACTCCGTTACTGATGCTCGGTTGGCTGAATGGAGGTGCACCAAGCGGGCCTTCGACAACAGGCTTGCTAGATTGGATGATGCATTTCCTTAGTAATCGAAACAGGTAAAAATATACCTGCTTTGTGTCGCAATCCTCTTCATTTTGCACACATTGAAAGAGGTTCTCCACATCCACCACAAGACCCAACAATCTGTTAATTTCGTCATCGTTGCTGGATTCAAACCGAGTGATATGAGCTCTCAAAGTATGAGAACAGGTACGGCATTTTGAGTCCAATGTTGCAGTTGTTTGTGGTTGGACAGAAGAATCGATGTGACCCGACGAATGTGCATTGTATGGGTTCTTCCAAGCAGTGCATTTACAAGTCTCTTCTTTACATGTAGAGTATATTCCAATTTTCTCTAGCTTTTTGGCTTTGGGATAGCTTCGGACTTGCGCTTTGCGTTGCTGAATCTTTGCGAGATTAGACGACCTCGCAAGTTCACTGGGAATAAATGACTGCTTCGGCTGCTTTCTATTCGCGTTTGTTACATCCGCCTTATTAAATGACGACGCCTCCATAATAATCAATAAACTTGAACACCACAACTATATATTACCACTTAGAAAGACAACTTGAATTCTTAGTTAATCGAAAACATGGGCTTCTAGCATTACTAATGATGCGAGATGCCTATGCATAGATGGCCACAGTCCGGTTCAGGAGCCGGGGCCCGAGCAGGATTTCATTGATTTTTTGCCTGGCCGGACTGGATCCGGATTTTGAATTTGCGAGGACGGTGGGATTTTAGCCGGATTTTTTTGCTGCAATATCATTAATTAGCATTGTTCTGGCAGGATTATTTCGGATTCCGAACTGGACATTCACCAGCCGGAATTTTTCGGACTCCGAATTTCCAATTGCAAGCCGGATCCGGATAGATTCGGATCCCGAAATTTGGGAATCCGCCCATCTTTGTAGTTATGTCACAAAGTTCACATCAATGGTGAGTATTGAGCAGATGCTCTCACTATAGAATGTAAACGTGGAATGGCAGCGACCGATTTTGCAGCTTCGTTTCGCTTCGCTGAAGCTTTACTCGGACTTATTTTACGGCAGCTACTGTAGGATTTCTGGCAATCCCAAAATCGTCTTCCAGAGCGCAGAATTTACTGAATCTGGTCTTGATCGAAAGCTACTGTCACACTGACTCTGAAAATGTAAATGAAAATATGATCAGGCACCGTACCGCTTAGAATTCGCCCTCCAAGTCTGAAATATCGGCATTGTTCGAACAATCGAAGAGCCGTAATGGGTCATTGTTATGGTCATTGTTTTGCGGTCATCCGATTGTTCTGAACAATGCAGATTTTAGATGTTGAGGGTGATTTTTCATCTAAGTACGGAGCCTGACCATATTTTGGTTGATATTTTCGATGTCAGTGTGACAGTAGCTTTCGATCAAGACCAGATTCAGTTGATTCTGAGCTCTGGAAGACAACTTTTGGATTGCCAGAAATCCTACAGTAGCTGCCGTAAAATAAGTCTGAGTAAAGCTTCAGCGAAGCGGAACGAAGCTGCAAAATCGGTCGCTGCCATTCCATGTTTACATTCTATACTCTCACTCTCAACTTCGGAATGCAAATTCATTTCGCTCCGGCTGGAAATGTGAAATTCGGACTCGGAAACAATCCTGTCGGATCAATGATATAATATATACATTATACAGGGCCAGATAAACAAGACTCCGGCGAAATCCTCCCATATTCAAATTGATGGAAAATCTACTAAAGGGGATAGCAATGTCGGAAATTCGGCCTGCATTCATTGGTTCATTGGGTTATTATTAATTTTTATCAGTTGAATACAACACAAAAATGCAACACAATGAAAAGATAGGAAGGTGTCGAAGCGACTTGGAGTCAGGGTTGTAATGACTCGAGTCAGACTCGAGTCACGATTTTTTGATGACTCGACTTGACTCGAGTCATTTTCTCAAAATACGGAAATGACTCGACTCGACTCGAGTCAATCTGTGTATTGACTCGACTTGGACTCGAGTCATTGCTCATGACTCGAACCAAGTCATATGACTCGAGACTAAGACGGCCAAGACCGACATTTCATTGTAATTTCGAAGAACAGTAAAGTAACCACCCTATTGGGATTACGTCTATTGGTACTGGTACTTGAAAATGCGACCAGAAACTATTAAAAGTGAGGAAAATTAGTATAATATAAATGCGAACCATTAGATATCACCAAACAGAGTTGGAAGAGTGTGTTTAACAAGACTTTAACTGGAAACTGATCAGTCAGCACAATGACTTGGACTCGGACTCGAGTCATAATAACATGACTCGGATTCGGACCTCTGCTCGATGACTTGCACTCGGACTTGACTCGGTGGTAAATTGAAAATGACTCGACTTGACTCGAGTCAAAACCATAAAAGTGAGAATGACTCGGAGCTTTGTGACTTAATTGGTTACAACCCTGCTTGGAGTACTCTATGGAATCAGACACCCACGGCCTCGGAGTATAGATAACTAACCTACGTTCCTTGCGTGGTTGCGATTGTTCAGAACAATGCCGATTTTCAGACTTTGAGGGGTATTTCAAGGTGGTGCCATTGCCGTGATCAAATATTAATGTATATTATCATAATCAGCGCGACTGTAACTTTCAAATAAGATCAACTATATTTAATTTGAGCTCCCGGGTCGTCATCTATGGGATTAGCAATCACGTTGCCGTTTCATGCTATGAAGCGACAACAAATCTGCCGACGGGTGCATCACTCGACCGTGAATCACGAGTTGCGCATCTATCCGTAAGTTAGTTATTTAATATCTATACTCGGAGTGACATACCACATTTATCCTTTTGAAACGGAGACTCGCGCGCTTCACTCTAATAACAGTACGCGGCGAACTCAACATTGGACAATATACTAATAAGACCAATAAATGATGTTCGAAGGAATTTTGAATGCAGTCTGTCTAGGCTGAAAAAATATTCCTGATTCTGTTCTTTTTCGTAGGCTCTATGACCCATTGGTTCCTAGACATCATGTTTTTATCAAAAAAAATTCTGTTCGATATCAAAAATAGTAAATGAATTGCGATCAGGACCGTAACAGCACTTCGTCAGGCCCCACAAAAAAACTTTGGTCTTGGACCCCCATAGGGTAATAAACCGAATTTCTGGGCGGTATGCCCCCAGACCCCCTCATCCTGTACGCTTTTTGCCGCTACTTGTCAGCTACATTTGATGTACTGTTTAGTGTCTCCCCTTATTTCGCATAAACGCTCAAATCGCGAAAAATTTATTTAATTCATGATTGAATCGGTCAAGATGACCGGGAATTGCATATATATATTGTTATCAATTTTTTATCCCATCTCTGCTCACGTAATCGAATTTACTGTTACAGTTTAGTGAGCTGTGTTGGAAAAGGTAAGAAGCCTAAATATTAATTGAACATATCTTCGGGCGGACCCTTTGGTATATTGACATCGTTACATTATGCTATTTCAGTGACTGAAGGTTATTTTTAGTTATTGTTTATTGCAGATTTGGCGAGGGTGGTAGTCCGCATATTGAAATCAATATGTGATAGTAAATCGCGCACGGCGCGAAGAAAAATTTCATGTTTCATAAATATTCCCAAAAATAATGTTATTATGTTGATTTACGAAAAAATTATGAGCCTAGGTCCAGCCTTCAAAATCCCAGACATTTATAGGCATATTTTGGAAATCCCTCCCGGACGCAGTTTGATCAGTGAAATTCCGGACATGTCCGGGAAATTCCGGACGTATGGCAACCATAAAATTTATGTATAGGCTATATATCGAAGTTTTCGGTCAGCACAAGGGCATTCCTTTGCGGCCAAGGTTTCTCGCTGCTGGTGGTTCTGGCACACATTTCGGAGTCGGAATGGAATCGTGTGCTTCTCACGAAAGAAATTTGTTTCTGGTACGTTTGGAGCATTCCAATATATTCCTACTATACTGACAATCCTGGTGGAAGGTCAAGAGATAACAGCACGCAACGAAGTGATTATAGGCTAGGGTTACCATACGCCTTCTTTTAAGAGGATTTGTCCTTTTTTCTACTTTTTTGAAAGTGTCCTCGGAGGACGCTCAAAATCTCAAATGTCCTCTTTTTCGAGATTTTGTCCTCATTTTTGAAAATTTCGGTTAAATATATGGCAAAATCGACGTAAATACAGTATATCAGCACTGAAGTAACGCTCCGCCGGGTATTTCGGGAGCTGGGCCAGAAAGTGTACCTTTTTTTTAGTTGAACTTTTTTTTATCCAAAATCCTGATCTTTGTTCATCCTTATCAAGTTCGACACAAATTTTCGTCTCCCAATATTTACGGATAAAAAATAGGACATATAATACAGGAATTGATTACAAATAAGGTCATTTTTCAGAGCAGGTGCTTCGAAAACTGGTTTGCGCGTCCATTTCCCCTTTAGTCGTGACTAGGGCGATTTTTTACCTAAATGGGGGGGGGGAGATTTTGAGCTAAATTATCACAATTTTGTAATTTTTTGACCTTAAAAAACTTAAATTTGACCAAGTTCTGACCTCATCTATGTAAATTAGGTGTTTTCCCACATAATGTTATAATTGTAGGCTATTACCATAGTGGTAACCATACCAACAATGCTGAACAATGCTGTCTGGCGCTTTTTCTCTTGAGCTACTCTTTCGTTTCGCCAGACAGCATTGTTGCGTCGCAATGCCAATCTCCATAACAATGAAAAATTCGAGGCTGATTGTGGGAGTTCTAGGGCCACGAGCGGAATAAAATTTATATTTTCGTAATCAGTGCGGAGTCAGCTTTCGATTGATACCTGTTTTACCAAATTTAATGCTCGGCAAGCCGGTCAAAAATGACCGTCAAATTGCCTGTAGCCAAATGGAAATTGTGACGTGATACAATTTCAGTGAGGCTTGAGATTTGCTTGTGTCGACACCATATATAGGACACTATGCTATTACTTATCTTCATTTCTGGTTGGAACTGTCTGTCCTTATGAAGTAGTTTAGCATGAAAAAAACTTATTTGACTTAGAAACTGACAAATTTTACATGAAAAACTTTAATGTAACGAGATCTGGAAACCTATGAAAAATTCCAGTATAGTCACACGACGCATTTTGGTGGAAATAACTAATATTTGTTGTAGTAGAACAAAAGACACTGTCCCACATTCTCGGGTAAACATTTACGATATAAACGAAATACAGGTTACAAAGAAATTTTGACTTGGTAAACAATTTTGACAATTTTTTGACCTGACGCTACGATTTTGACAAAATTTGGACTTATTTTGATATGTCAAAAAATCACCCTAGTTATGATCGATATTTAGTCAACTTTCGTGTCATATGCAGAATAAGCCGTCTTCACGTGTATTTTTGGCCGTGTTAATTAAATATATCTCACGGAACATTCTAACATTTTGCTCCCCATCGCCCCTTCAGCATTTCACCCCCTTGTTTCTGAAAATCGCCCATTGGGGGCCGATATCGCTCACGTTGGTAACCACTGCCATATACCGAAGAAAATCGGTCTTTATCGGTAAATTTTTATTGACCACTGTTGCGCGCAACTGTTGTCAAAAGTATGTCCATTCCTTTTCACCTAAATCTGTGTTTTCGATTTCCACGCGTACATAACAGAATTATCTGAAACGCGCCACGAACATTTTGCAGACATCAAGCATATCTGCTACGCAGCATTCGAAGTGACCGATGGGGTTATACCGAAGATTTAAAGCGAGCTCCGAATAACATTCTGGACAGTTGCAAATTATCGCTAACGACAGAAGTGATACAGCGAATTACGCAAAGGAGGCAGTTGCAAACTGGGCGCCGAATATCGACTGCTATGAGCGAGTGGTTCTTAAACTGTTGGTGGTGATATCTAACGAACGCCGATTTCCTTCGCGATTTGACTTCAATAGTCGTGTATCTATTCATACCCGTAAGTTAATAATGTAAAGTCTGCATTGCGGTGTCACGTTTATAACTTCTGCTATCGATTAATGCCTATGATGAAGCTTCACAATACAATTTCAATCTTTGAAAATTACGGTAAAAGTCGAACGGCAAGCTAAGCTATAGTGATAATGAATACCTCAGGGCGAGAAGAAGTCATTGAAGCATCAACTACGAGCTTATCGTCGTAGGCTAAGTAGTACGTACTACGTAGTAACTATAGCTTATCAGCTGTGATTTTGTTTAGTATTATGCAGTTTTATCTTTGTACCTTCAGTCATTTTGCGTACTATGTAGCTATATTTTCATGTCGAATAGTGTTTCCAGTGTTTACAGCAAGGCATACGCTAGGCATAGTCTCTCATGTACGTATTCTGGGTTAGATACCATCAACTGAACAATGTTGGAAGAGATATTGGATACGGAAATGCGAACTTTTAAACAGCGTTCGTTGATGATGACGTTTATACTATACGCTTTGGTCGATTATATCGATGCGCCCCAAGTATTTCTTATGATGTTCATCGCAATCCCACAAGACGCGTTCAAGGTTAACCCATACGCTGACGGTGCAAGGACAATAGGAACAGAGTGGAATTTCACTGATTCCTATTTAACATGGGTTACGGGGTTTCTTCAGTCGATATTTTTCGTTGGTTTTATGTTCGGGACAACATTTTGCGGTCAATTGTCCGACTCTCTGGGACGAAAAAGAGTCAGTTTCTGGGTATATATGGTGGTGATCAGTTCATCTTTACTTGCAGGATTAACACAAAATTGGATGCAATTGGCGGCGTGTAGATTAGTGAGTGGATTTTGCGTTGGAGGTTTGAGTGTCATTAATTTCATTCTTGTTCAAGAGGCCGCATCTAAGAGCGCGTGGGTACCACTTGGAATATGCTCATCAACCGTATTCGGTGTTCTGATGTTAGCAGCGGAAGCAGTAGCGTACTTTTTTCCTGACTGGAGAACATTTTGTGTGGTGTCTACACTACCGGCTGTGTTTGGATTCACTTTCTATTTTCTACAGCCAGAGTCTCCACGATGGCTATCAACACGCGGCCGTCGAGGCTCCGCCTTTTCCGCAGTCGCAACCCTTGCGCGGCGTAATGGACATCAGCTGACGGAAAAGCAATATGATGCCTACATTGCCTCCGAACCAATGGAGAATGACGTCTTGAGAAATCGCACCAACGGCTCCTTTACAGATATATTAACACATCCTATACTCAGAAAACGAACCTTTGTATTAGGCTTTTTGTGGTTTACAACTGGTTTTGTATTTTACTGCATCACTCTCGGCGCTGGTGCTTTCAGTTCGAACTTTTACATTGCATTCGCTGGATCTGCCATAAGTCAACTGCCTTCTGCCCCACTTTGTCATTACTTCATGAATAAGAAAAGCTGGGGAAGAAAACGTACCATGACAGGGTTCATGATCATTGCGTCCCTTAGTATGGTAGCAACCTTCGTCTTGTTCGGACTCAAGGAAATGTACAGATACAGACTTCTCTTATCGATGACAGCTAAGGTGGGCGTGCAAGGCGCCTTTACTCTGTTGTACGTTTACACACCAGAATTGTATCCAACTACTGTCCGCAATGTAGGACTCGGTTTCATGTCAACAATGGCAAGAATCGGATGCATGCTGGCGCCATTCGTTGCCAATTATACTGTGACTTACCAAATGAGGATTCCTTATTTGGTTTACAGTGTTGTTTGTACTATCGCTGCATATTTGGTACTTTTCCTCCCCGAAACTCTCGATTGCAAAATAATAAATACAATAGAAGAGCTTTATAATCGCAGATGATTAGGCTACAGACAGAATTGTAAAACACTGATACTGATACTTACGCGTATATCAATCTGATTCAGATACGAGTAATGATTAATATCATTCAGGTCAGGAAGTGGCACGATAGTGTTAACCAGGTCCTAATTCTCACAGCAATCACAGTGGAGATACGTCCGGTATTGTCATGCTTCGTAAACAGGCGTAAGCCTACGGTTAAAGTGCCGCGTAAACCTGTGGTATCCCGATTCACTCAAATCTTGAGATATGACAACGTTTTGAGATAAAGCTAGTTTCTGAAAATTATGTGAGTTGGGACTACATTGGATGTAACAAACATATATTGGTCAATGGTCATGGTCATTGGTTATTTGCCACAAATATAGGCCCACTCCATCATACCACAATTAGGATTGCATTTAAAACAAAAATCAATTTAAAAGAAACTTGTGTAAAATATTACCCTTGTCAGTTATTATTTTTCGTCATGACGACACGAATTTTCAAATGACGTCACGTCGAGTGGACATTGATCTACGAAACCTTGTGAATTACAATTGAAAATTATAGCGGCCAATATGGCTCCTTTGACGACAAAGGTTTGTAAGCCGTCTTATTGGGCCAAAAAATATCTTTGACCAGGACTGAATCGTCGTGCAGCATTTCTACGGTCGGTGGTCATCACCATGAGAACATTCATTCCGTTCCAGTTATATAGAATTACGTGCTATAACTGTTGAACCGACGACGATTTCGAGGCTTTCAACCATTCCATAACGTACACGTGGACTATACCTAGTACATGTCGTCCGAAGGCAATTATGACATAATCATACAACTTCAGAAAAGAAACGCAAATATATTTTGGGATGTCATTAGTGCTCAAAATATGTTTTAAAACACCTCTTATTTTAAAAGCAGCCCTAATTACAACAATCATGTGCCGAGGTTGTCAAAATAGTCAGCGTTGCTAAGTAAGCCATTTCAAAAACATGTCAAAATTCCTTCAAGTAGATGTAGAAAAGTACTCAAGAACGTAGATGTATAGTAGTGGTAGATGGGTCGCATTTGTTAAGTGAACTAGCAAGTCAAAAACCTAACTTTCAGATGGCTACCCCCATCAGCATGAAATTTTCACCGTCGCTATGCTTTATACAAAACAAATTGTTCTACCCACTACGCTGCAGATTGTATATTTGAAGGAGAAAAAATGCAGCGACACGGGGAATGCAAAATCTCAAAATTGTGAAGCCTCTTTTTCGATCCAAACGCCTTCTTTAAAATGTACTAGGAAAGTGCTGTGTTATGCTAAAATTTGAAGCAATATGTGTAACCCCTCTTGGAGAAATTTCATTTTGAAATTTCAAAATCTCAAATGTCAGGTCATTTTTTCAAAAAGTTAGCTGTGAAGCTCTGTAATTCAGAGCAAGGTGGACCTAAGCCAAACGACTCTTAGCATAACATAGGTCTCGATGTTGGCTTTTCAAAAAAAAATGAGTGAATACTACACGACATATATGTCATACAAATTTTTGATTTATCGGGGAGCTGTGCAACAAAATTTTAAAATAGAGAAAAACGTTAATAAACATTCTACCAGTAATAAAAGATACTAAACCGGTGCCGATTAAAATCGAAATTATGAAGTTTTTAGTTATGTTTGGGCAAGATAAGGCCATGAGGTAAAAGTATAGGTACTATGCTGATATTTCCAGTCAAGAAAAAATTGAAAATTTTGATGTTTTTCAAAATTTTGACTTGCTAGTCCCCTTCATCGGACTTGGTCACTACCGAAATTGCAGGG
>ATSW01065943.1:0-10914 GCA_000444245.1 Botryllus schlosseri | reverse complement strand
CTTACGTTTTCTACATATAATTCAAGTATGGTAGAAATAACTTGAAAATCTCCGATTACCATGGGGTCGCCGTTTGTATTAATTTCATCCGCTCAAAACGCACATTGTATAGAATGCAATGTACGGCATAGCTGCATGGCATTTGTTAATTGCCAAGTTGGTTATCAAAAATGATTGCGTGCATTAGCCTACGGCATTATGCCGTACCTGCTAGAAACGAAAATCAGGTAATCTGCCGACTTAAACCTTGGCGCAGATTGCGAATCTGCTGGTCATTGACAATTTCTGGCAAAAAGTTGAGCTTTTACCGAATTCCAGAAATACTCCAATTCGTGTGAGGATTAGAGGTCGACCGATATTGATTTTTACAGGCCGATACCGATACCGATATATCGGCTCACTCACAAGGTCGATACCGATATCTAAGGCCGATATGAATATGGAAGGAGCAGAGAACAATTTCACCAAAAACATTATATATTAGGCAAGATGGCACTTGTTCATGTCACAGAAAGCTGAACAACAAACGAGAAAACTGACATTGAAAAGAATTATTGCTTAATTGTGCACATTCGATGAAATTTGAGATAACCCAAAAAGCAAGATATGATACAGAATTGCAGACCAGTCCGGAAAAGGTAGATTGTAATGCACGAAGCATAGTTTCTCTGCGTGCTCACCCAGTTAAACTCGTCCTGCAAGGGTAAATCTGTCATATATCGCCCTTTGCGTCGTCGATTTCTTGAGATTGAGAACACGGAGCATTAAATTTCCGACATTTTCGAATTTTTTTTTAAATATGAAATATTGGCCGCGTTATCGACCTTCATAGGCCGATAGCGATAATCGGGAAAGCTCTAAATATCGGCCTCGATAATCGGCCATGTCGATAATCGGTCAACCTCTAGTGAGGATAGATCATACGGGTGTGCAGTAAGTTCTCTTTTCGTATACCACCTATTGGGGTGGTGATTAATATCAACATTTTCGCTAATAAGGCAAGCGATGTATCAAATAATAATATAAAACAAGTATATGCATCCGGTACCCTTACCCTCACATAAGGTGTCGACATACGGTACGTGGCTTGGTGGCAGCACGCATATATAATGTCGAGCATAAAAACTACCATCTCGACTCCGACAGAAAGTGACATCATGACCATAACTTTCGGAACTGTTCCTCCGTGAAGGCTCATCAGATCCATCCCTATAAGAAAATGCACTGACGTTCAGAGCTAATTTATAAGGTTAATTTAATCTCTACGAATAATGTACGAATATCTTATAAGGGGTTATCAGTGACGTGCGGTCCAATGAGGCAGGTGAGGCAGTGCCTCACCTGTCGTCAGGGTGAGTAAGTGAAAATTATGAAAACCCTCCATGAGTCGGTGATTAACGATATTTTATATCGATGCTCATAAATAACTAAATTTGAACATTTTTTCATCCAACATCATCTATTTGCATAATCATTATTCAAAATTACCGCGCGAAAGGAGAGCTGAGGCCCGGGTGGATTGTGCCTCACCTGCGAAAATGCAATTCATCATAAATAATTCGGAATTCATAATAACTGGTATCAATCATATTCTATCGTCACAATGATTCCGAAAATCCAAATATTGACAGTATCAGAGCACCAGAACCCTCCCAAAATCGCCAAGGAAGGTGCAATTTGACTTTATTTCAGACAATGCCATCGCATATAAACAATACCCAGGTGAAGCACAAACGAATCTGCCTCATGCGCTATTCGCTAACAATTGAACAATCGCAGTACGGTGAAACGCGCTATCGATTTCGGAATACAACAGTCTTGTAGGAAGTATATAGTATCGACGACCAATACGTAAGCGGAGCAAGTACATACCCTTACTCATAGGCGCCGACTTTTATTTTTTTACGAGGTGGCGAATTCTTGTGACGTCATAATTGTACCATATCGATGACTTCATCGTCGCACGAAAACGCACTTCACTGCATGCCGCTGGTGTACGTGCTGAGTTAAACTATAGAATTTAAACGTTTACATTCTATAGTTAAACCATTCGCGTGACGGTTTAATATCGGCCCTGCACTCATTAATATCAAACCATGCAGTCGAGTTATTAAATGGAATCTTAAAACGACGGAATCTGTTGCAGTTGCATCAATATTATTCACGCGCAATGCCCCGTGTGAGTGAGTAACGAAATACACTATGCACTGGCCTTGTATGTAACACACGGCAACTCTCGAATACTTCTAACAGACTATAATGATTACAAACGCGAAATCGCGCAGCCAATTAGTAATTGTCTCTTGCGGTTTCTTGCTTCGCGTTGACCAACTCGCATCGCGGCAATTGTTTTATGATTAAAACATTGGTGCATTTCCCGATTTAAGTTCGCGAAGCATTTCGGGAGTACATCGGTCAATTCGTAAATTCAATTTGCATGCCGACGGCCGCCAACGCATACTAATTGAATTACGTGTTGGAGGCCACTCAAATTTCCTCCTACGGCCACGGGTTGGCCACCTGGGCTAGGATTAATTCCACTCCCGGCCGCATGCCGCGATCTTACCAATAGAAACCCACTGTCTATTTAATGCCTAATAGCTTAATATTCGATAATGTTGTTCTGGATACGAGTACATCCAGCAATCAAGTTTATCGGAATGTAGAAGGTTTCCTGTTCAAACGAATTCGACTAAAATCAGAATTTGTGCCACCCACAATCTTGTGATGCATCACGTTAATAATGAAAGGAACACTGAAAAATGACTTCGTGCGAATTTCGGAGTACGACTGCATCAAGCAGATAACAAGAAATAAGGATGATGGCAAATGAGAAAGCGTGTGTGTTCTAATCAGTATCGCCACGAATCGGTTTTGAGTCTGACATCGTATTGAGTAGCTTTCGTGGCGACTTTCTCATTATATCGGTGTTTAAGCTGTATTGCTGCATTTCCCGATTAATGCCACTGGCAAAGCCTTGTTATAGAAACGAATCGGCGCAGAAACGAATTCCAATTTGCAGGCACACACCAACAGACCCTCCAATTTCGCGCTCCGATTACCTATCACGAAGCTAGCTGGCTCATGAATAGTTTTGTAAACGAATGTGGGCGCACATAATTTAGATTTCAGAAAAGCAGAACGTATATTTGGGCGCCTGGTCGGGAGAGGACATCTAGGACGGTGCTTCTCAGCACACGCTAGGCGCGTATAGCCAGTCGACATTTTAGGGGAATTTGGATTTTTTGCAAATTTACCAATATATCATTAATTCAATTCGGGTCAAGTACATGTGTAAATGGCGATCATATAATCTCTTGGTATCGACGCTTTTAGGCGTATATTAAGCTTGCCAAAGAGTCCGGGAATGCTTTTAATTAGCGAGTCCCTGATCTCTGTTGAACAATTAAATACGCGCGCGTATTACGCAGCCTCGGCTACAGTTTTCGCATATCAAAATGCCCGAACTTGATGGCACCGATTTCAAACCTTCGTCGTATTTCAGAACTGGAGACTTGATACACATCTTCTGGTCGTTATGTTCAAGTATGAGCGGGAATCAATTTCTCACGTTAAAGTCTGTTTGCAGCGATTCGATGTTATGCAGTTTCGCGAATTCGATTTTTAATCAATATGACATAAAACAATCACTAATTAGCGTAAACTCGACCGCATTGTCGCCAAACCAGCGAGCCAAAGCATGCTAGGCCCGAGACGCGATAGTCACACCACACCACAGGCTAGCACCAGCATTCAGCAATCAGCATTCAGCAATGATCTTTTCTACTCCAGGCCTAATACAGATGCTATTGTATGAGCCAGCGATGATATCGTGCACACCAGGCCGAAGCCGCCAATGCAGATGCGATTGAGCATTTAAGCGATGATATAGTGTGAACTGGGCCTATCGCAGATGCGATTGTTGAAGCCTGCGGAACCAGGCTTGATCGAGACTCGATAAATCAGGCTAGCGAAGATTGCCACGCGCACGGGAATGAATGACCTAATTCCGCGACCATCTCAGCGGGAGATAATCACAGATTCTTCGCGCTAATTGACAACACTTTTCTCGCAAACCCGCCGCGGGAAACACTGATTACACAATTATTGAATTGCAACTGAATATTAGAGTTAGAATGATCATTTCAAAGTGACGGGGTTTCGCGTTTCAAATAGGGAAGTTCGGCCTCGAAACCCCCGTGGCTACGCGCCTGGCACACGCGCGTATCGAAATCGAAGACGTCTCTAACGAGGTCGCATCGATTCGCCTGATTACTAATTACTGGTCACAAATCACTTTGGCGTTTGAGCATTTTGTACGAGGTGGCCGCCACCTCGTAAATATGGTCACGAGGTGGCTGCGCCACCTCGTAACCTCGTAAGTCGGCGCCTATGCCCTTACTTATGTAGTTGTTATGTATTTTCGATCCATAGCTATACGTAAAATTGTGGTATGTGATGACTACTTGCATAGGCTGCATTGTCGTTGTTTGTGGCCCTTATGCTGTGTTTAACTGCAATACCTAAACCCTTCATTGTGGCATGTGATAGCTATACTTACATAGCCTGCGTTGTCGTTGTTTGTGGTCAGTGGTGTCACTCCTAGTGTTTTTACTCTAGATCTAGTGTATTTTGACTTGACCTAGTGTCGTAGTGTATTTTCTTTCAAAATTCGGCAAACCTGGTGTTTTTTTACTGAAAAAATATTTGTAAATGAGGATGCTATTTTCATATGCTTCGAATAATTTATACCGGTACTTGAAGAGATATTAATTATTATCCGTCTAAACTTGGCCATTTAGCACAATAGCGAGCAGTCCTACATGTATTGTAGAATGTGGAATTGCAACGGCTATCAGTGTGCAAAGAAAATGTTTTCTCGACCCGTTGCTGTTCTCATTCACATTTTGGGTCTCTTTATCAGGTACTTTACGTGCGTTCGTGTTTGTGTGTGTGTCTGTGGGGGTGAGGTCCGTGCCTCACCAGCCATGAACCTCACCGCACGTCACTGGGTTACCTGTAATAATTTTGGTTTAAAGAGTTAGAAATGAATGTGTAATTGTACAGTGGTCATGGAAGGTTAGAGCGGTGGTTTTTGGGCTGCATTTTCTCGGACGATTACACGCACAGTAACACATATCAGTCATGTCATCAAATAGTATACATACATTATAGAAAATCGTGTACGTACATGCAATCGGCTCGTCCATTACAATAAACAAGTCCTGCAACGCACTGGGAGCCATCATCACAAGGGAATTCATCGGATGTGCACGAGGAATCTGGAATGGAAAGTTATTGGCTGTATCATAAATCGATGCCACATTAATTCCAACACATTTCCGGTGTATGTCAAACTGTACGTTTCGCAGCAATGTTGTGTCGCATTTGTTATCGGTGGCGCCAGAAGGATAGTCAAACAAAGTAATCACATTCAATGAAATCGCGTACATCCATTAACGTTGCGTGCTGTACGTTTATGATGACATTCATTCTAACTGGGGAGGGGGTCGCGAGAGCATCTGAATGGGCGCGCGAAGCCACCTGAGACGAATGATCTTTCTTGAACTAGGAATAAGTTTAATTTTTGCCGAATCCTCCAAGTTTAAACAACGGCAATAATCCTAATTATATTATGATTTCAAATGCCATTGTTGCGTCTTAACATCCATGCATCGATGCTAGATTTTGTGAGGAACTGGCGAAGGCGTGTCGCTGACTACGGTAAAATAGGGTCTGTCTGTCAAGCATACGTATAGATTGCACTGAAAAACACACAGTTGTAAGGAAATAAAATATTTCCTTTTGAGTCATGACATATGCCATGTAAAATATTCCTTTTGAATCAAAGAAACAACGATTTAAATGGAAGTGGCTTACAGCAGTGGTTCTCAACCGCCGGTCCGCGGACCGGTGCCGGTCCGCGACGACTTTTCTGCCGGTCCGCCAGGTATTTTAAAATTTTATACCCTAATTTCAAGAGGCAAAATGTTGAAGGCTTCTCAATTGATGAAATAAACAAAACTTCAAATTTTGCACACATTCAGAACTTTAGGAGCTAGTATCAGGCCTGGAAACATGTTCGATTTAACTTATTGAAGTTCAAGCCGTATCCGGTGACGACAGGCGAACTACAGATACGAGCTGACTCGTAAAAGCGGCAGTTTGCATGGTCATTCGTTTTCGATTAATTCATTTTGTGTATGACCCCGCATCGCTGTTGCAAGGTGTTATCGTGCGGCGTATTGCATGTCTGGGGTAGTGGGAATGAGCAAGGTGCTTGGTCCGACTCCGAAACACTTGTTCTCCAGATATTGTCAAATAGCGAAGAATATCGTTCTAGTTGGCGTGGTCGATTATTCCACGGCCTTCGGCGCGAAGCACTGTAGGCCTAATCGACCATCGATAACTATAACCCATGGATAGATGCGCAACACGTGACTAACGGTTGAGTAGTCTCCCCAGATGCAGCTAACGATTGCTGGTCGCTTCGTACACAGATATTGTATACCAGCGGCCGTGCACCATTATGTCTGGGTAGATTCGGACTGCATTGGCACTCGGCGATCCGTCCGGGGCATGTTCGGGCTTTGTTGCCACTCAGGCATCATGTCTGGGGTATTTAGGCCTACGCTCTGTGTTCCGCTACTAGGACATCATATCTGGGATAGATTCGGACATGTGTTGCCACTCGGATATCATGTCTCTGGTATGTTCGTAACGTGTTGCACCACTCGGACATCATGTCCGGGGTATGTTCGGACTACGCCTCAACTCGGACAGTATATCTCGGTAGATTCAGACTGTGTGCCGCCGCCAGACGGACTGGGCCATGTTTGGATTTTGTTGCAACTCGGATATCATATATGGGATAACTTCCGTCACTCGGACATCATGTCTGGGGTATGTTCGGACTGTGTTACTACTAGGACATTCGGATTCGGACTGTGATCCGTCACCCGGACATCATATGTGGGGTATATTCTACCTATGTGGCAACCCAGACATGATGACAGGTTATGTTTGGGCTATCTTGGCACTGGGACATGATATCTGGGGTATGTTCGCGCTGTGTTCCATCACTCCGCCTTCATATCTGGGGTCTGCTTGGACTATGTTGCCAATCAGACATCATGCCATTAGTATGTTCGCATTGTGTTCCGCCCTTACGAGTCGCAACAAAGCCCGAAAATACCCCAGACATAATGCTGTCCGGCCGCTCGCATACACTATCCGTTCACGAAGCGACCAGCAATCGCTATCTGCATCTGGGTACTCAACCGTTAATCTCATGTTGCGCATCTATCCATGGGTTAGTTATCTATAAATCGACTCTCCGCGCTAGCACGCTACCTGGGCAAGATGATTTTACCTCAACTCAACAGACTAACTACAGAAAAATCATGTGAATACACTATCATAAATATATTTAATTTGGAATAAAACCCTCAAAATCTCACTCTCTATACTACCATAGTTACGAAAACAATGGTCGCATACTTTACATTCTGGGTAGATTTAAATTTTTAAGGTCCACCGGTCCGCCAAATATTTTTTGAAATTTTACCGGCCCGCGAGATGAAAAAGGTTGAGAACCACTGGCTTACAGTATCGAGTTGCCACTCCGTGTATAATGAATTAGAACACATTTTGTAGAATGCTACTCTCCAGAAGCGCATTTTATGTCAGCCGGGAAGTTATAAATTAAATGATTATCATGCCGAACACCTGCGACCCATAGAAAAAAACTGTTTGTCCCTTGAAGATGTGCCAAGTTTGAATGACGTGCGTCCCGCACCATTGGTTTCTGATTTAGCTTATGTTGTTACGTTTGAACCGAGCCGAAGTCAAGGAATAGAACGCACTAGACACCACAATCACTAAAATAGGTTTATGCTACCTACTACCAAGTCACGAGTTTGCGCAAGCACACCAACTCACTGCGCGGTCCCTCAGACGGGGGTCGTTCAACCGGGTGTATCGTGCACCCCGGGGTGTAGCATAATGTGTATCAGATGCTGCATTACAAAAGACCAATGGCTATATAGCCATCAAAATAAATAAGCAGGTTCATGCTTCACAAATCACAACAGGTTGACCGGATGTGCAACATCGTACGACATTCATATCAACTGTATATGCTTGTACATTCCGTTTCCTTTGGGATTTCTCATGCAAATGTTTCTTATCATCATTTAACCGTCGGTAATGGACTTATTGGTTCTTTAAGGAGTAGAAAAGGATTGCGTTAGCATGGGCTCAGCTTGCGATACCCGTCTATAATGATTCTCGTGGAAACCACCGCCATTGCTTAGACATTTTGAATCGGCTCTTTCTGCCAGATGGTTATAAAAGCGCAGTGTTCATATTTGCAGGGGCGTAGCCAGGGGTGTTGGGTGTAAGTTGAGAACCACTGTGCTGGGTGCCGGTCAAGGAACCTCGAGCCCTGATTATTACTTAGCACAGTGGTCCTCAACCACCGGTCCGTAGCAGGTTTTCTATCGGCACCAGGTACTTTAGAATTTAATATCTCAATTCCAAAATGCAAGGAGACGGGCGCGTGTTCATTAATTGAAGAAACAAAAGATAAAATTTTGAATTTATTTAGAAGTGTGGTACCCCATTAGAGAATGCACGGTCTACTTTTGGCGCATGTCAGAATGGTGTAACTTTCACTGGAAATCGTTTAGAATTAGCCTAAAATTCGTCTCGGATAAGTAATATGTGTGTTGGGAGCCGGTAATATGCTATTTGAATTGGTTCGGAAATCTCTGATATTTTTCAACTCAGCTTTACTTTAAAATTTTCTTCACGCTTAACACGATTTAGGGTGAATTGGATTTTTCGTTTTTAATATAATAGTGTCCTTGCAATCTGATCCCCACCATAGAAATGCAAAACGGATGGGAAAGTGATGCATTTCATAAGGAAATACAAGTTGGAACCGTGTGCGTCTCACTAATGACGGGGTTTCGAGTATGTTAAAGTGATTGCATTATATTTTGACTATAGCTACAATCCCGATGGAAGGTCAAGAAATAGCAACATGCAACACACTGATTAACAAAACCGGAAGATGCATCATCATTCATTTTTCGACCAACATTTTCGTAAACACCACCTTCATCAGCTCTACTATGGTTGATCTGATCGGAGGGTGAGAATGGATAAATGATTGACAGTAATATGTGAAACTACCAATAATATCTACGAAATACATTCATGGGGTTGACGCGCGTCTATCAAATTCATCTCAATTACTTTTCCTAACAATAATATTCGCGATTTGGTTGCAAATATATTAGGCCATGTTGGGGTCGTCTGCTTCTGCAATTAGAATGTGTTATAAGCCAGGTATATCTCAATAAAACAGTAATGGTACCAAGGCTGAGGAGTCAGAGTCGGAGTCGTCGGACACGGAGTCATGGAAAAATACTGAGTGGAGTAGGAGTCAGAGTTTGTGAAAATGCTCTCGACTTCGACTCCGACTCTAACCTCTATATTATGAAAACCAGTGCTTTCAAAGTTCTTTTAAAATTGCTAATAATACCCAACATAGGGTTAAATATACATTTTAATAATATATTCATTGCAGAAATATATTAAAACCCGAAGCTTTTCGAGCTGACACTCTTCAAGGGCAATCGTCAGCAAATGGAGAATTTCAAAAACATGCATCTAGCTACATTGCATGCAACAAATTGTGACATCATATAAACAAACAACATGAAATACAGGCAAACCGCGAGCGCAGCAAGTGGCCAATTTTCAGATTGACTAAAAATTCCTTCTGCCGACACAAGCGCGGTCGGTGGATATTAATATAAGTCGATTCCAGTGCAGACAGATGGAAATTAGTGCGGCCTTTACCTAATATAGAGAGTCTTCCATCGCGATAGTTTTTAGCGCAAGCTGCATTATCTGCCAAATGCTTGCCGATGGCAGAGTTCATAGCCATGGCCCGATTACGTTCTAGTAATCGCAGATCAGTTACGGCTGCGTCTTCACGAGAGTCCAATGTGCGCGATCTAATAACGCTCGAAACATGTTGTTTGATGCGTTCCTGCAAGCGATGAGTTGTTCTTCCCACGTACCAACAATCACAGTGGCACATGAAATCATAGACTATATTGCTTTGTTGAGAAGCAGGGAGAACATCTTTGCGCGTTGCAGGAAGTACTTTTTTGGTGGTAAACACAACATTTGTTTCTACGTTATCGTAACAGCGATTTACAGCAGAAATCAATTGCTTTTCAGAACGGGAAGAGATGGGCCCCAGCCACGGTAAATGTATACATACATTCTCTTCAGACCGTGTGTTCGTGTTTTGTGATTTGCTGGGATTGAAATTACTGAGTTTTCTGTCCACAGAACTCTTGATGATGTGTTCGGGGTACCTGTTATCGATTAGAATTTTGCGGATATATTCTAGCTCCGCGTTTAATTTTACATCCGAACATATCATAAAGGCTCTGTGCACCAACGTGCCGATCAAATTTAGTTTACGGCGATTCGGGCTAAACGAATTCCAGCGTATATATTGTCCTGTAAACGTTGGCTTCCGGTATACCGACGTGACAAAGCTAATACCCCGTTGTTCCACTAGAACGTCTAAGAATGGTAACGAGTTAGCACGCTCTTTCTCAAATGTGGATCTCAAAGACGAGTGTAGAGAATTCAAGTTATCGAAAAAGCCATCGAACTCCGTCTCATCTTGACAGATAACGAAGGTGTCGTCGACATAGCGATGGTACATGAATGGATTCTTGGTTTTTATCTGCGGCGAAAAGTCTGTTTTCATGGAATACCACAAATATATTAGCTAAAATCGGGCCAAGAGGGCTACCCAGAGCTACACCGTCGGTTTGCATGTACATGGTATCGGTAAAACTCAACTCAACAGAGCAAGTAGCC
>ATSW01065906.1:0-12281 GCA_000444245.1 Botryllus schlosseri | reverse complement strand
CTCAGAAATGCATGATATCAGCATCGGTTTATTAACAATTCCATCATTTTAAAACACCACCAGACTGCAGCACAATGAAAAGATTGGGCGGTGTCAAAACAACTTGCAGTAGTCTTTGAAATCAGACACCCACCAGGCCCTAGGCAATGTAAGTAACAAGCACGTGCACAAGAAGGTACAAGGGAAAAAGCACACCGTCAACATACCAGGTGCTAGCAGTCGGTAATTCATCGTCATCACGGTAAGGAAGATAGGTTATCACAAAATTCGCTTTGCCCCCGACGGTGTGTAACTGAGAGAATCCGCGATGCGGAACGCGCGAACATCCCGTCGAAAATTGCAGTAACAAAATCTTGTCGCGGTTGCTCATGCCTTGCACACATTGCCAGAACCACTTGATCACCTGCAAAGCAAGAGAGAGTTAGTTAACTAGATATTTCTAGTTCCCTACCTAGACTGATTAAAGAAAAATGTCCGTAAACTAATTCTAATCTAATTTGTTATGGTTTTCCTGAAAATCCTACCGAGCTATATAGTGCGAAGCGAGACAGATTTTTTGTTGTCCTTGTATTTTTTTCGAATTTCCTAGTTTTCAGTAATTTGGTAATTCTCATTCTAATCTAATTTGGAATGAAACGTGTAGCTATAATTCTAATTCTAATCAAGCTTGAAAAAGGCATGAATTGTTAGTTGTCAGCTCAAATCAGCAATGGAGTCAACGCTCATAAAAATCTGCCAACATACCGTAATTTTCCACGTATAATGCGCAAAATTTTACCGATTTTTTGCCCTAAAATAGGGGGGTGCGTATTATACATGGGTACAGCAAGCCTTGAAAAAAAAATCCGTCGATCAAAAACTTGAAATCACACCTTTCTTCATGTTTGTTTAAATCGCGCATCACCTCTAGCCATTGCGCCCGGTAATTCGTATTATAGAGTGTAACGCGCTGCCAAATAGAGAAGCGTGTTGCCAATTAACGAAAAGCGTGTTTCTAATTAACGAGAGTCGTCTGCAAAGCACGCGATTTCTTGCTGAGTTGGTTTGCCGTTTGTACGCGAGTGAAATTAGGTCGCTGATTGCTACAAGCGTGCGCGGCAAACCTTGTTGATTCATCGCGTCAACGACAGGCCTTAATAGTCGCATACACAAGATGCCATGTGCGCAAGATATAATCGCTTGCGTAATCAGTCGCATCTCCAACAGGACTGGTGCGCACGACATAACCGTTGGCCTGAGCAATCGCATCTGTAATTGTAATAGGCCACGTGCGCAAGATGTCGTGTGTCGCTAGCCTGAGCTATCGCGTCGCCGACCTCAAAGGCTTTGGCTACTATCTACTCTCCTTTAGAGACAATGCCGGTAATTGTATTATGATTAGCGATCATTATGTCACGATTGTTCGACAGTGCCATCGCAAAACAGAACAACATCGAATACTAAGCCGCAACTATTCATGTACTCATGTACTGCGAATGCAGGGTGCGTACTATACATGGTTCCGAGTCACAAGTCAATTTCCCTTTTACAGTTTTGACTCGAGTCAAGTCGAGTCGTTTTCAATTCATCACCGAGTCAAGTACGAGTCCAAGTCAGCGAGCAGAGGATCGAGTCCGAGTCATGTTATTATTACTCCAGTCCGAGTCCAAATCATTGTGTTGAATGCTCAGTTTCCAGTTAAATTCTTGCGAAATCTACTTTTTATAACTGTGTTTGGTGGTATCGAATGATTCGCATTGATTTTCCTCACTTTCAACAGTTTCTGTCCGCAATTTCAAGTATCAGTACCGATAGACGAAATCCCAATAGCGTGGTGACTTTACTATTCTTTCAAATTACAATGAAATGGCGGTCTTGGCTGTCTGAGTCTCGAGTCATGCGCAATGACTCGAGTCCAAGTCGAGTCAATACGCAGATTGACTCGAGTCGAGACGAGTCATTTTCTCAAAAAATCATGACTTGATCAAAAAATCAGGACTTGAGTCATTACAGCTCAGACGATTACCCCTGACGAGTGTCCGCCGAAATAATTTGCGTTTATTTCAATACGAATATACTATTCAATCGTATATGAGGGAATTACCTCGCTGTCCTCCGTGTAACCTCCCGAATACTTGGTGTGCGATCTCCAGTCATCGGCGTCGATCTCTGACAAGCCAGACAGGAGCAATTCCAGTTCCTCCTCGGTAAAGATTTGAATGAGGGACTCTGCAAAAAATTCATCAGAAATAAGCATCGATATTTTATCAGTTTTTGGCTGCGCGCTTACGCGGTATAAAAGCGTTGAAGCCTTGTCGAAAGGCGTCGATCTGCGGTTGAATGGCGCGGGTCATTCTGAGTTCCGTCACAAGCTGGACGTATTCAGCTTTATTCTCCTGAGAATAAGACTTTGCGTCAGGATAAAAGCACTGGGTTGTAATTACTCGAGTCATGACTCAACTCGAGTCACAATTTTTTTGGTGACTCGACTTGACTCGAGTCATTTTTTCGAGTGCGTAAAATGACTCGACTCGAGAAATTTTTTGTATTGACTCGAACTGTAATCGAGCCATTGTGCATGACTCGAACCAAGTCATATGACTCGAGACTGGGACGGCCCAGACAAACATATCATTGTAACTTCCTAGAATAGTAAAGTCACCACATGATTGGTATTTCGTTGCAGTCCTGATAGTTGGGAAATAGGGCCAGAAACGGTTAGGACTGAGGAAAATTACTATAATATGAATGTAAGCCATTCTATATCACTCTGGCAGAGTTGAAAAAAAGTGGGTTAAACTCAAAACTGAGCAGCGAACACAATGACTTAGACTCGGACTTGACTCGATTGTGAATTGAAAATGACTCGGTTTGACTCGAGTCAAAACTATAAAAGTGAGATTGACTCGTGACTCGACTAACACGACTCAATTAGCGTCTGCCGGAACATGCAAAAACTGTTTCGAGCAGTAAATAAATGGTTTCAAAAGGTAGTCACTAAACCTATATGTAAATTATAAGTAGGACGATTATTTTTTTACCTGAAAACGGACGATTTTTCACACGAAAAGAAAAATTTTGACAAAATGTGTGGCAATAATCCTGATTTAATCTCATTCAGAATAACTGCGATGCTAGGCCCGTCACACTTTGTCATTATTGCTACAATTTTACCCGCGAGATCTGATAACAAAATATCTCATGCAGTAAGAGAGTACTTTGGATTAGAAGAAAGTTGAACAAGTAACGAAATTGCAATAATGCACTCCTGGTAAACAGATAAGAAATCGATCACTGACCATCGTAAACAAAACTGTCAACAACATTATCACCTCATTAACCAGCATATCTGAGCCTCCGGGTTTCAATTCAATTTCCTGCATCGATCCAAACACGTCGGTTTCCACAGTAAAAGTCAGATCCAGGCCTACGATACAAAATAGTGTGTGACAACATGATGAACACTGGCTTGTCGCTAATCATCACAAGTAAAGCAACAAAACAAAGTAGCAAAGTTGATGCAACAAAACTAAGTTGCCCGGCAATAACCTTCATCCATCTCAATTGACCCCGATCTGTCTTCGACATTTGTTGATAGGAATAAGAATGGAAACTAGCTTATTATATTTAGACCAAGGCTCATGTTTTGCAGCCCCTAACCTGATTACAGATTTTGGAAGAATGCTTCGCAAAGCATTTTTAAGTGCTGAAATTTATTTCAGTTAAAACGAGCTATTCTTATGTGCCCAACATCACTATTCCTCACTAGCTGATACGGTTTAGGCGGTGGTAATAGCATTCCACTGAGAAAGAACTAGCTGATATGAATGAGCAATTGGGTAACGGCCCAAACACTGTCAAGACCGAGACGCTTTAGTCGCTGAAAACCGTTGTCAGGCATCGTGTGCATCTCATATTCCAGAATACAATGACAGTGATGACCATGATATTTTTTGTAATATTTGTATTTCTTTAATAAAATGCCCGTCGTCCATGGTAGAGACTGTGCCGATGTAGAGTTTTAAAAACGTAGTTGTTAAACTATGTAGCCGATTTTATCTGGATACTGAATTCGTGCGGCCGGCGGCCTCTACGAAATTTGAACAGTGGCCCCTGATTTAGACAGAAGGGAGCTAGGATGAAATAATAGAAGCTACAATACATGGACCTCTGAAGCAATAAAAACAAGATCTCTATCAAATAACTGTACACAGCACAACCCACAGGTTCCGCGCTCGGATAAAAAAAATTAAGGTTTCAAGTTTATCCGAAAAAATATTCAATATATTGAGCCTATAATTTTCGGTAAGCGATTTCAGTAACCGGAAATATTCGTCTCACATTACTCGACTCAAATGTCTTAGATTCGACTTTTATCAAAATACACCAACCAACTCTCCGCCTACAGAAGGAGTTCGTATACTGTCTGAAAATAGTACAATGAGCGGCCAATTATTCAAAATTTCATGACGGTGACGTAATCTTTTGTGATACGATTGTTGATATACAATGTTCTTTCCAATTCTCTACTAGTCGCTGACGATTACCCCTGACGAGTGACAGTCAAAAATATACGGTTTCATTTCGATATGAATCCACTATTAAAATTGCATATTGAAGCTCTGTACCTCCAAGAAGCTATAAAAATCATTACAACCCCTGTACCGTCGTAAAATTACCGCAAAATCACTTCAAACACCTTTCCCATTATTGTGTCAAAGAGTGTAATCACCCGGTATCACATCCAATAACAATACAAAGATAAATGTAGCTAAATGGCAAGTTCGTAATTCGTTCATGCCTGCAGACACCGTACCTAATTCAGAGATGTCGTTGTCCAATATCCACTGCAGATTCTTGGCATACTCCGGGTCGATGGAAGCCACGTCCGTGTAATCAACTGGAATCCCCAGTATGTGTTTGTAGAACGAACGAGTGAAGTAAACGTTGACCAATTGCTTGTGATAAAGCGCCAGTCCTAGGATGCGTCCGGCAAAACTAAAGACAGCAGATAGAATATCGGCAGTGTCTTCAAAACGAGTGTTGAAATGACTAGGGTCAATTAGCAGTATGTAATCGGCGAAAGTTTGAGAAACAGTGCTTCAAACTGTCTAAAAGAACAATGTTCAACAATTTCTGCTCACTTAAAACCGGTAGAAGCGAAGTTATTGCAGTTGAAAATTTTGAATTTGTACAAATAGCTTGGAAGGTGGGTAATCCCGGAGTTATTAATGAAAAACTCAAATAACTTTACTTTTAAGGATTGAAATCGCGTCAAATTTGTTTTGCGTCAATCTGGTAGACCACTCAACTATTTCATGGGGTTGACAGTGGAATTTGAAAAAAAAAATTCATCATTTTTTTGTATAATAAAGTAAAAATTTTCAAATCCTGTGCGTTCACCACAGCTACCAGTTGGAATCGAGCCAAATTTGGTGTGAAATAGACCTGAATCTGAAATTACTTGACTTGGCTTGCGTCGCTGTTCTGTTCACATCAAATCAGTATGAGAATCAGAGAATGGCAAATGTTTGGGCATCAAGCATGTAGTATACTCAAGAAAACCAAAAATTAGACCAGAATTGAAATTAGAGCATGAGCATTAGATTACTGATATTTCACAGTAACTAAAATGATCTAGTTGTCCAAGTCGGGCCGGAAGCCCAAGGCTTTCAGGATAAAGTACACAGCACAAGACCTATTGAATAAACACGAAACACATTGAATAAACACATTGAACACAACACATCGAATAAACACAACACACCGAATAAACACATACTCACCAGAAATAATTGAGATGGTCGGGATTGATGGCGGAATTGCTGTTCGGTTGAAAAGTACAACCGTCATCGGATTGAGTAAAGAGCGCGTACTCTGGATTGCAGATTTCGTTCGAGAGCACATCGAACCATTCACGCAGTACTCCGGCACCCTGTACAATTAGGTTACACGGAAATTCAAACTAGCACTTGACCACAATTATAATTTAATTCAGTGGTTCTCAACCCCTTATCATCATATCACAAAATCCAACCGGGATGCTAGCAACCCCAAAAGATTGTTTGATGACATGGAAGGTTATGACTGTTGATGAGAGGATTAAAAATATGAAATTCGGTCTAAATATAGAGAAACACGCGTGAATTGGAGGTAAATCGCGCTGTGGTTCAGTTGACTGCTTCTTCGCGCCCCCTTAAGACGCTGTCATGATCCCTAGGTTGAGAACCACTGCTTTAATTGATTAATTCAACTTGATTGCTTCACGTGCAAGTACTTAATGATTCGGGTCAAGTAATGAGGGACTATTTCTTCTTGTACTGCAATTATGCGCTTTTTTTGGAATTTGTCCTATTTTTCAAGAAAAAGTGTGGAAAAACTTGCAAAAATTGGACGCCAACATACTGAACAGCAGGTTTGGCTAAAAAAGAAACATAAAATACGCCGACGGGTATTTCGGGAGCCAGATCTGAAAATTGACCTGGGAAAACATCATGATTGTAACCAAGTCACAAGGCTACGAGTCACAAGTCAATCTTACTTTTATAGTTTTGACTCGAGTCAAGTCGAGTCATTTTCAATTCCCCACCGCGTGAAGTCCGGGTCCAAGTCAGCGAGCATGGGGCCGAGTCCGAGTCATGCTGTTATGACTCGAGTCAGAGTTCAAGTCATTGTGTTAACTGCCCAGTTTCCAGTTAAAGTCTTGTTAAACCCGCTTTATATTATTCTGTTTGGTGATATCCGATGATTCCTCACTTTTAGCAGTTTCTGATCGCTTTTCCAAGTGCCAGTACCAACAGACGAAATCCCAATAGTGTGGTTACTTTACTATTCTTTGAAATTACACTGAAATGTCGGTCTTGGCCGTCTGAGCCTCTAGTCATATGATTTGGTACAAGACATGCGCAATGACTCAAGTCCAAGTCAAGTCAATACACAGATTGACTCGAGTCGAGTTAAGTCATTTCCGTGTTTTGAGAAAATGACTCGAGTCAAGTCGAGTCATCATGAAATCGTGACTGGAGTCATTACAACCATGGACTACATACTATTTTTTGCGAATCCAAAATTTCAAACTGCAATAACTTTGCTTCCACCGGTTGCAAATGAGCTAAAATTGTTAAGCATCGTTCTTTTCGACAACTTTACAATTTCGTGGGGTTGACGGTAAAATTTGAAATTTTGTTTTAAACCATTTTATAATAGCCAGCAGTTATTTGACCGTCATGTTACTAGGTTGGCAAATTATGCGAGACTGCTCACCATCCCTTCTTCGTCTTTGAACAGAACGCTGATGTAAAATTTCAGCGAGTCGGGAGACTCTTTCTCCATCGCGTCGCAGCTGTCTTCGAACACGTGGTCCCGTCGTACCTGAAATATCACGATTCCTTTTTAACCCGACCACAACACAACAACATCCCACCGCACCATGATAGGATTCGATAATCGCGTGTTCATTCGAATTCTCTGTTCCGCTTCCTTCACTCGTTTCGAATGCAGATTCTCGTAGAACCAGTCGTGCCTCTCGTTAAACGATCTTCTCTTGATCACGCCCAAAAAATGGGCCATGATGTCGGCGCAGTTCAGCAGAAAGCTGAAATGCTGTCAAAAAATAGCAGCAATCGTATATTTTCACGGCAAAATATTCGCGGTAATTACAAACACAGTGCCCTGTTGAATAATATATTCATATTGAAATGAACCAAAGTAGATTCGGCTGACCCTCGTCAAGGGTCATTGTCTGCAACTAGTGGTGAATTATTATTTCACAAATTATTATCAACTTTATGTCGTCAAACCAGGTAAAGTTTGCATAATCTTCAACACCTCCGTATAAATTTGATATACAATCGCATAGTATATTCAGATAGAAGTTATGTACCTCCAAAAGCCTATATATTGAAATATACACGGTTATTTTTGACACACGTCAGGCATAATCGTCGGCAAATAGTAGCTAATTCGATTCTACTCTGCACGAGTCTTTTTAAAAGTTGATAGGCCTACAACATATTCACCTTAAAAATGATCTGGCTGTCTTTCTCGATCAGATAATTGATGACATAGCGCCGGTGCTGGATAAATTCTTTGAAGCGAGCTGGCGTTGAGCTGGATACAATACTGAATTTGAGCCACAACAGATATCACAAATATCCGAGATTATTACCACCTAAATTAGGTGATATATTCATATACTTGTTGAAATGAACCCGAATATTGAAATGACCACACTCGTCAGGGGTAGTCGTCATCAACTGGTAGAGAATTGAATAGAACCTTGTATATCAACAATCCGCGTCACCAAATAAGGAGTCACTCGGCATAGAAATTTGAATAAAACATGATCTGTTGTATCACCAATAATTATAGTTAATAATATAGTTAAAATTTGTGATACGCAAAGTTTTTTGAATTCTCTACTAGCTGCAGACGATTACCCCTGACGAGTGTCAGCCGAAAATCATATTCAGGTTATTTCAATATGAATATATTATTCAATTGTGTATGGAAGTTCTGCGCCTTAAAGAATCTCTTCAAAAAAACAGCGCATGTAGGCAAATACCTTCAAATATCTTTGTTAGGTTTCAAAACGCTAGCGGAAAATCGATCGGACTCAAGGTAAATTACAGATATGGCTTCCGTTTCAAGACTGGAAATCATCATTAAAGTAATGAAATGGTGTTGTCTTACGTTTTGGTTTCATTGAGGCATTGCATGCAGAGATAAAATCCTTCGATTATCGCGCAGATACGGTCGTGTGTGACGGCCAACACATTTCTGGAATCGGATGGTACGTTTTCTACTGCATTTTGATTGCTCTCTTAAAAAGAGAAACGTCATTCTCTCCACTTGCTCAAAAGATTAGAATCAGTGTAACTAAAATTTCTCAGAGTACCTCCTGTATTATTTTCTTTAATCTCATCTTCCAGAAACACCATCCACTCCTCCAGCGATTTCCACAACATCTCCAGCGGCTGGAACACTGAGCAAGAAAAGAGAAAGATATCGCATCCGGCGTTAGGCAAAACAACACATTATTACTCTACTAGTCTTCTCACCTGCGGCATCACCGCCTTCATACAAAACAGTTAAAATCTCCACGGCAGATTTGAAATTGGCGACCTGAAACAGGTCAAAAGTTTCATTCATTGAGTCAGTGATGACTGATACTAAGATATGACAAAGTCTGTGAGCGCCTCTCGTAGAAATCTGCACATTACGCAAAAAGCGCTGACCTCAACTTTATATGACGCCAATAACATTAAAAAATCAGGGTGTTCTTTACCTTCAACGAGGAAACTAATGAACACAAGGATCAAGTAATGATCATAAAGAAACATAGATAAACTTGAGGGTAATTCTATAATAATTAAATGAAAGAAATTCATACCGTAAATACTATTTTTTCAAATCCAAAATCTTCAAATCCAATAACTTCGCTTCTATTTCATGGGATAGTCAGTAATATTTGAATTTTTTTTCTAATTCTCTAATATGCCTAATTTTTTTTCCTCTTACAGCAACATTTCTACATGTTGCAATTGATGCAGATTCAATGTGGGGTTTTAAGCGACACAGACTAAAGGTTGGCAATGTTTGATCATCGTACCATACATAGTTTACCATACATACCTGGATATCATAGTCACTTGAAACACTCAACAGTTGAAAACCACTATTTGCAGAGAATTCGGCGAGAGAGTTCAAAATTGCCAATTTGCTGGTGACGTAGAGATGACGGAAGCAGCTCATGACCTAAACGGAGAATTTTGACGATCGATTATTGACTCAGGTATATGCCTTATGATTTACTTTTGGTCATTGAATTCACAAATATGACACCCATTAGAGAAAGCGTGCAGTGACGTACTTCAACCTAGTACTCCAGTATATTTTCGTTAGCAATGCTACTCGCGTGGTGCAGTTGTGCTAATTCTACAGTTTCTGAACCCACACAACTTAATACTACTACATAACGTAGCCATCATATAATCACCATATACCGTAGTAAGCAATTACACTTACAGTGCTATCTGTGATGAGACCAATATCAGTCTGGCAGGTATCTTCCTAAATTGCATATTAAGACCGTATACTAGTTATTTCGAAAATCATAAAATCCTCTAGCTTATTAAAACAAGCAATTAAACTTGCTTTGGCCTCATTGCCACATCACTACTTCATTCTTGAGTATTATCGCATATGATATTCCAAAATATATTAGTGAAAACTTACCGCGTCATAATGTTGCCGCAATAACTTTGTACTGGCAGGCACCAACGTGTTGTACAGTCTCGGAAAATGATTGAGAAGTGACTGGAGTACAGCTCCGTATCCACCCTACGAGAACAAACATTCTCAAACAAGTAGCACATAATTCATACGGCTAAATTCAGCCTCCGAGATATTCAACCATTGGGAGCAGATGCCAGTATCATAAAGATTAAAATATAAAATTTGTAATTTAACAAAACCTTTAAACAGTGGTTTTTAACCTTTACTGACCTGACAAAACCCTTACGCTAAATTCGGCTAACCCCAAATTTGGGTCTCGTCTAGTAGCGAGTTTTGAAAAGTGAGTGGTTCTAGTTGTAGTTGCGGGTTTTCAAGGTCGTTAGTTCTGGTTCTAGTTCTAATTGTGAGTTTTAAAAAGCAAGTAGTTCTAGTTGCAAGTTTTGAATGTGACTAGTTCTAGTTTCAGTTCTAGTTCTAGTTTTAGTTCGGAATTTTAAAAAGTGAGTAGTTCTAGTTGCATGTTTTAATGTGACGAGTTCTAGTTCTAGTTCTAATTCCAGGTTTTTAAAAGTGAGTAGTTCTAGTTCTAGTTGCGGGTTTTTAAAGGTCGTTAGTTCTGGTTCTAGTTTTAATTGTGATTTTTAAAAAGTGAGTAGTTCCAGTGGCAAGTTTTCAATGAGACTAGTTCTAGTTCTCATTCCAAGTTTTAAAAAGTGAGTAGTTCTAGCTAGTTATAGTTGCGGGTTTTTAAAGGTCGTTAGTTCTGGTTCTAGTTCTAATTGTGAGTTTTAAAAATTGAGTAGTTTTAGTTTTAGTTACAAATTTTAAAAAGTGAGTAGTTCTAGTTCTAGTTGCACACTACAAAAGTCCAGTAGTTTGCACATGAATGACATAAAGAAAACTATACATTGTAATCTAGCAAAAAGCACACCATAAAGCCAATCTGACTTACCGACAAGCAAAGAGTCATCGGCGTATCTCCTTCTTTGTTCGGAAGGTGATGAGCGCCATATTCCAACAGCGGTGGAATTATGTCTCTCTGACCATGTCTACAGGCAAAGTGCAGGGCAGTATACCCGGCGTGGGTCACCTTGTTAACGTCAGCGCCACGCTCAAGGAGAACTTGCACGGTCTGATAAAAGAGAGGAGGAATTGAAGATATAAACAGATCACTACTGAGACTGCAGATGAACACTCTCTCATTCGAAATTCCATGCTGGTGAGTGGTGACGTCATATTTTGTGATACGATTGTTGATATACAATGTTCTTTCCAATTCTCTACTAGTTGGTGACGATTACCCCTGACGAGTGTCAGCCGAAAATATTCGGGTTCATTTCAATATGAATATACTATTCAATTGTATATTGAAGTTCTGTACCTCCAAGAAGCACTTACCTTTTTATGACCATTTTTGGACGCGACATGAAGAGGTGTCTGGCCTTGGTAATCTTCCAACTCCAGGTCCGTAACATGGGGCAGCAGATCTATCAGGATTTCTGCACGGCCATTCACCTTCAGAAAATAATAGGCTGCTTCACGACTCATATACGAATGGTCCCAACATGAAGCTTTCGATTCACACAAAATACTAATAGAAAACAACCAACAATTTTGACAAATTGTTTTGTACAAAAGAACTTGTGTTTACATTACACTTATTGATATTGAACAGAATAAATATACCACAATTTGAAGATTTCAAGTGAAAATCATGGCAAGCATACTGTCCACACGAGGGAGAGAAAAACCTCTATATCAGACTTGAACTACGGCACTAGATAATTCAAATTGCAAAATTAGACTAATTATAGTGAAATGTCGATAATCTGATTCTGATCTAATTTGTGAAATGTTTCATTCTATGTCTCATTTTAATTTTAAAGGGGGAGACTACTCCTTGAATTGAAAAATCAGTGAACTGCCTATAACTTAAAAACTAATTTTGATAAAAATTTGGTGTTACATGGTCGACGGTTATTTTATTTTCGTCGAATTTTGTGATTTATCAGACTAATTTTGTGATTTATCATCTAATTTGGAAAAGAACTGTGTAGTTATAATTC
>ATSW01065891.1:0-11260 GCA_000444245.1 Botryllus schlosseri | reverse complement strand
GTGACCCCAATTGTGGAACAGCATCTCGCCGGCTATCCGACAGTCGTCGAGCATGTCCGCATTCAAGTCGAAATTATACAAGCAATTTCGTCTAAATCAATACTAGCCAGTCTTCAGGATTACCGGACCACGACCTAACATCGACCTCGCCCTCCGCCCCATGCCACCTCATTTTGTCGCTTGCGTCTTATATTCTCTGCATTACTTTTCATTGAGTGCGCATGCCTCTTATTTACTTTCATTGTATCGCAGTCTTGTGATGTTTTGAAACGATGAAAATATTAATAAACCTGATTGATTGATTGATTGCCGAAAATCCATTTCCACAAATATATAAGCGGTGGCGAATGTAATAATAAAGCATAACGCTTTCGACGCCACCTTTGAGTATGATCGCTGCATATGTGACACCAAAAGTGAGAAACATATTTGAATGTACATATAACGTCAGCATAGTCATTTTTATCTTGCAGATTAGCTGGAAGTTATTCTGGAAGTTATTCTGGAAGTTATTCTGGAATAGTGGTTATGCCTATCGCATGAGAATATGGATTTTTGCAAGCTATTATTTTTAAAACATCTCTGAACAACCATATATTTGTATCAGTAGGCTATTGGCGATTTGACAATTATTATGTGTTTGCACACTTGCACAGTAGTATGATTCATCTTCGACGGCCATTCTGATTATGTGAGTTATGAAACTTTCGCAGTTATGAAGCGAGACTGCCTCGTGATTTCTCCAATTAAAAAAAAATACGAAGTAGGTTATCATCCATTTTACAAATTTGGAGGATTTGCGCACCCAAAATTATTCACGGACCCCGGGTTGAGAACCACTAGCAAAGCGCGTATAACCTATGGTTGCCATACGTCCGGAATTTCACTGGAAAAACTGCGTCCGGAAGGATATTCTAAAATATGCGCAAATGTCCGGAATTTTAAAGGCTTGAAGTAGGCGAGGTAATGCCAAGTATATTGATATTATAGTATGGGCACCAGGCACCACCCTCGCAAAAAATGCAATCAAAATAAATATAAATAACCATCATGTACTGAAATAAGTCTAATTGTAATCGCAGTTAAGCTAACGATATATTCCTAGAGTTGGTTAAGGCAGATTGGATGCTTCAGTCACAGACAGTGGTTTCACATCTTGGGGTCGTTTGCCTTTATCTGGGGATCGCGAAGATGTTGGACGTTATCAGCTTCCAAAATAGGCCGTGAGTAATTTTGGGCAAGCTGAAATGTTCTAGTTATCACCTTATCAAGTTTTAAGCTGTGCCACGGAACATTGTCAAGTTGGAAATGAGGTCGCGACCATAAAATGTTGGAAATCACGAGATGCGCAACCTTCTGGTGCATTTTATAGTAGCCTAATAAATGGACGAATCAATATCATTGACAGAATTCATTCATAAAATTTAACAAACAAGATGCATATAGTAAGTGCCCAAGAAGTTACATCGATTATCCTATCACATTACATATGGCCCAATTCATGACCTATGTTCCACTCCATTCCTGTATAGTACAGTCGATGGGCAATGCTTTGCTAGTGTGACGTCATGTTGACAGACAATGCGATATACCTCATTATTAAATCCGCTAGTGGGCGCTAAAGAATCTCCGGAATTTGCTTCACAAAAATATGGTAACCGTAATAACTATAGAGACTACAATCTCTATAGTATAACCTGCGTGTACTCAAACAAAGGTGGTGTGAACACTCCGTAAATCTCGTGACTGTCACGCCCAGATGCCTTTGACGACTTGGTTATTGTCGATCCGAATGCAACAGTAATTAAAGGTAAAGTCGCTATTGGTCTTTGTAGAATGTAGATATTTACTATGTTCCTTATCGAGTTGGGTGACAGGATTTATAGTATGGTATATTTTGATGCTGTCATCTAGCGCTGTACCAAGTTTCAAGGTTGTGACTTGATGATTAGCGCAGTAATTTCGCTGTCGAAGTCGAGTATCTGGTAGATCAGCGCGCACCGATATATTGCCGGCTTTGATAACGGAATTACTATGCTGATCATTGAGTGACAATCCTGAAACTTACTGCGAAGCTGGATAACACTACCAAGATATACCATACCGAATTTCTTCATCCATCTCGGTATGGAACACTTTCAAAATTCACAAATACCAATAACAAATTTTGCGAAAATTCATTTATCCGGCAGGTTCAATGACAAATCAGCGCACGCAGACCCTGGGGATACTCGACTTTGATAACGTACGTATACGTACTACTGTATAATTATTAAGTCACAGCCTTGAAACTTGGTACAGTGTTAGATTTCTTCATCAAGATATTTAATTCGAAATTTTATTATCCACCGCCGCATAAAATTCTGGCTTTTGCGAAAAATCTGCAATGCGGTAGGCTCAATGCCGAATCAGCGCACGCAGACCCTGGATAGAATCCAGTGGACAGGGCCGTAACTGCCGCACCCCAAACCCCCCAATTGGGGGGGGGCGAGCTCGAAAGGGGGCCCCAAATTTTTTGGTGAATTAGCATAAATTATAGGGTATTTTTTTAAACTTTATGCAACTTTTTCAAAAATTTTTCGCGCTGGGCGCGATTTCAAGTTGCTAAATGTTATGATTATTGGGTACTCTTCCCCCAAGACAAAATACGCAAGATTTATAGAAATGGGCATATCGGGGTTGGCCATTACCGCGCCACGACGCATCAAGACATATACAGTATTAGGCCATGTATCACGCGACTCCAAGAAGCGTGGCAGAACGATCGGCAGCGAGAAACCTTGGCCGAAAAGGACTGCCCTTATGGTGACTGAAAACTTCGATATATATACGAAATACATATAGGTTTATTTGTTCATAGGCGCCTAAATGACTGGCGCCGAATGTTCCTGTCTTGGTAGTCTGAACCTCACAAGACAAATACCACCCTGCAGGGAAAAATTATATGCCAGTGAAGAAATACCAATTTGAAATCGTGTGATCTATTAGTTTAGTACGTTTGGGCGATCCTATATTTTTTGATATAGCAGACAGGAGGTCACGAAGTAACATCATGTAACGAAGTCATACCAATAACGAGTCCATCCGTCAGAAGATGTTTAATTATTATTTACGGGCTCTACAGTTTCAAAGACACCTCACTTAGCTCCACCGGTAAATCTGATTACGTGAGTAGAGAAGACAAGAAATTGATAGTACTATATATGCAATTCCCGATCTTATTGACCGATTTTATCATGAATTTAAAAAAAAATTCGCGCTTGGCGTTGGCTAACTGAACAATACAGTACAACTGTAATTTCGTGGCAAAAGCGAACAACGTGATTGGGAGGGGGTCGGTTTATCACCCTATGGAAGCCCAAGACTCAAGTTTTTGGGGGGCCTGACGAAGTGCTGTTTCGTTCCTGCCAACGGGTATACATCCGGAGATGTACAATTATTATTGAGGGGTCCTACTGTTTCAAGCACACCTTACTTAGCTCTACCGGTAAATTAGATTACGGAAGCAGAGAGAGGATAAAAATTGATAGCAATAATAAGCAATACCGATCATATTGACCGATTGAGTGACGAATTATAGAAATTTTTCGCGCTTCGCGCGATTAAGCAGGCAAAACTGAGTCACTAAACGGACACACATTGAAGAAACAGCGTAGATCCAATGTAAACAGCGTATAGTCGGAGGGGGGTCTGGGGGGCAAAGCCCCCCAGAAGTTCGGTTTACCACCCTATGGGGGGCCCAAAACCAACGTTTTGGGGGGGCTGACGAAGTGCTGTTACGGCCCTGCCAGTGGATACTCGACTTTGATAACGTACGTATACGGCTATACGTACTACTGTATAATTATTAAGTCACAGCCTTGAAACTTGGTACAGTGTTAGATTTCTTCATCAAGATATATAATAGGAAATTTTATTATCCACCGCCGTATAAAATTCTGGCTTTTGCGAAAAATCTGCAATGCGGTAGGCTCAACGCCAAATCAGCGCACGCAGACCCTGGATACTCGACTTTGATAACGTACGTACTACTGTATAATTATTAAGTCACAGCCTTGAAACTCGATACAGTACTAGATGTCTCCACCAAGATATATAATACAACATTTTGTTATCCACCGCAGAATAAAACATATTCAAACCTACATATAGCAATTCCGGCTTTTGTGAAAAATCTGTCATGCGGTAGGCTAGATACCAGGTCAGCGCTCAATCTCATATACTCGACTAAGATAAGGAAATTACTATCTTAGTCATCGAATCACACCCGCAGAAATTGGTTCAAGTGTAACATGCAATCATCTGACCTTCAGAGCCTAGTGGCCTACCGCATACCTGATTTTTCGCGAAAGACAGTATTGGTATGTGTAGATTTTGAGTGCGTTCTATACGGCGATGCATATCAAAATTTCGTACTACATATCCTCATGATGGCATCTAACACTCTACCAAGTTTCAAGGCTGTGACCCAATAATTACATTAGTACGTATGTTATCAATGTCGAGTATCCAGGGTCCGCGCGCGCTGATGTGGCAATGAGCCTACCACATAAGGAACTTTCACAAAATTGATGTTGGTATATGTAAGTTTTGAAAGTGTTCCATACCGAGATGGATGACGAAATTCGGTACGGTATATCTTGGTTGTGTTATCCAGCTTCGCAGTAAGTTTCAGGATTGTCACTTAATGATTAGCTAGATAATTCCGTCATCGAAGTCGGCAATATGTCAGTGCGCGCTGATCTACCAGATACTCGACTTCGACAGCGAAATTACTGCGCTAATCATCGAGTCACAGCATTGAAACTTGGTACAGTGCTAGATGACAGCATCAAAATATAACATATTAAATCCTGTCGCACAACTTTATATGGAACATAGTCAAAATCAACAAAGACCAATAGCGACTTTGCCTTTAATTACTGTTGCAGGCGGATCGACATTCGACAATTACAAAGTCGTCAAAGACATCTGGGCGTGACAGTCACGTGATTTTCCGAGTGTCCACAGCCCACACCACCTTTGAGTACACGCTGGTATAACCCAAGATGTCCTTGGGAGATTTTGATAGAATCATTTGAACCTTGTTACCGGCTTCGACATATCGGATTCGTTCAGTAGGCTAATATTCAGAGGTGGTCAGTAACGAAGTACTTATACTTTTTCGAAGTACTCAAGTAGTTTTCCTCTACTTCTGCTACTTACTCAATTAGATCTGATTTTCTCTACTTATACTTATACTTCGTAATATTTTGTGATCTACTTACTTACTTTTCGCTATTTTCAGTTTGTCAAGTAGAAGTAGTTTAATCTCCCAAAACGAAAGATAGCCTGAGGAATTTTGGGGCTGTTGTCACGGATTACCAACATTTAATATTCATAAAAGTCAAGTAAATCACGTAAATTCTGTTGCGCTTCGCGTACAGTAGTTATGTATGCAGTGACAAATATGTTTTCATGAAAGTATCAGTGAATAAAATTTAGTTACCGGATGGCTTGGTTCCGCTCACACCGCATTGTCGCCCATATCAAACATTTTATCACAGTAAATATGGCCCACCATAACGTTCTAAACTACCGTTTTGCAATCTAGCAATTACCTATCATATCGTAATCTAGCAGCCCGTTACGTGTCTTGCTACTCTGCAAAATCCAGCTTTTTTGAACGTGTTACACCGGTTTTAGCAGATCACTTTTGAAGCTTTATGGACAAAAGACATGAAATATATTTTCCGCTTTTTAGAATAGGTATTTGTATTTCACTTTCAATTGCGAGTATCATATTTTGAGTTCTAATTACTTTAAGTTATTTTGTCTGCAGAGCATACATGAATGAAAGCATGAAAGCATGAAAGCAAGTGCAATGCCTCTATTTTCCGAAAATAAAGCTACACTAAATATAACTTTTACAATCCAAAATATTTGTTATTAACGCATACTTATCGCGCTGTGATGAAACCGTATCCGATACAGCTCCTACGTAGCCTATTGCTCTTCACCTAAACTTGGGGCCTTATAATATGGGGTAGGGCACCATGCCATGATATTCCATAAAACGGGGTCTTTTAGTAAACAAAGGGTTGGTATCGCATTTTCATATCAATACTATAAATTGCATGCCATGATGCTAAAGAATGCTTATTCTGTCGAAAATTCACACCTCCTGGGATGCATCAATACGAACTAAGGTCTCTGCACCTTCCGCATAACTCAATTCGCAGCTTTTGACAGGCCATGCGAACGAATTAAGACTGTTTTCAAAACTACTTACTTACTTGAGTAGATTTAAAGTCAGTCAATTCTACTTCAAGTAGTTTTAGGTGGCTTATTGAAGAATTACTTCTACTCGTACTTGAGTAGAATTTTTCATCGCTACTTCTACTTCTACTTGAGTAGCTTTCTTGACTACTTTGACCACCTCTGAATATTATCAGCGACCTTGCGGGGCGGGGACCTTGTTTTCTTTAGGACTTTAGAGAGTCCAAAACCTTATCGTACGCTCCTGCTGTTCTGTGAAAATGTAGAATATATATATAACACACAAGTACACAGTGCACACGGAGACGTAGCGAAGATAGAAATTCGAAGGGGAATCTTCGCAAGAGTATAATGACGTTGCGTCGCGGAGTCATATCGACGTAACCAACTAAAATCAGACGTTGTAATTAGAGTTGCATTTGAAACAAATGATGTTTTAAAACATGTTTTTTTTTAAATTTATTGTTAAATTGTGCCGTAACCTTAGCCTCTTATAAAAGCTATGTAATAACTGTGCAAATACTTTCGAAAAAAACATGTAGTATCAGCCTACTGACGATTTGCACCCGAAATTATCGATGTATAGCATACGATGTGGAGTGGTTAGAACCCTCCACAGCGTCGTCGGTTCAACAATTTTAGCACGTAGATATCGAGATCATTGATACGGAATGGGTATTCTTATGATGCTGATTGCCGACCGCAAAAATGTGATGTAGCCTGATTAAAGATATTTTCCGTTTGTTTATGACAGTGCTCGTTCCGCTGTGACGCGACAATTGATGATTCCTGACGTCATGACTAAAAAAACTGTAAAAATCATGTTAGTTTTAAATTCAACCCTATAGTTGTAATATTGTCCACATCCAATATTTTGTCTGACAATGTTTCAAAGCTTAACTTATTACTCAAAACTAGATTGATATATGTGATAAATCTCAAACACAGGTCAAAACGCTCTGTAAGATTAGTACCATATATTTATGAGGGGAATCAACTGTCACATGATTTCAGGGACAGCCACAGCTAAGTCCAGTCAAAAGATGGCCTCGGTGATCAGTTATGGCTATTTTCAGGTTGTTCATAGTGAAATATTAGATAAGGTATCTAAATCCCTCTCTAACAAGCACACCAACAGCACTGTCTGCCATACCCTCAGCAAAGCGCCTTGCAGTTTCTTTTCAGATCTAGGACAATGGATTTTACGTTTTACAAGCTTTATTTATCTACTAACACCTGCATGCAGTACATTTCCAAAATGGCTTCAAACACAATTAGAACCAGAATATGTCTTCTTTGTCAGAACTTGGTAAGTGCAGTGTTTCAGGTACAGTAAAAGCAATTGTAGAGGCGCCCAACAGTAGAACTCTGGCAGAATCGCAGCAGTTCGAGAGTGTCTAATCTCTTTTGGAGTGTGGATAGGCTCCAACACGAAAACGAAAAGGAAATCACAAACAATAAAAGTGCTTCTTGTGACACTCCAAAGGAGCTGCACAACGTAGAAGTTTATTGATACCCGGCTAATTTGATGACAGTAGGATATCTAGTGCGAACGGTCATGCTTTTTTCCTTGTCGATGAACAAGCTGTTGGATTTCACGGCGATTTCTTTCTCGAGGGCCATTCTGGTATCCATAAGATCCTGTAGTGAACGCTCTGCCTCGGCTAATCTTTGCTTCAGAGATTCGATGCTCTGAGTTATTTCACCGACTTCAGACACGAGTCTAATGAAAGAAATTTCAGTTATCACAACTTACAAAATTTATGGGAATTTCAGACACTGTCAACAAAAAATGGACAGATACAATGTGCGATGGATATAAAATCTTGTCTACAAGGAGATTGTGTCTCAATATCCAGAACCTGAAATTTGGTTTGGGAAAAGTGCCCCTTACTTGACTTGACCACAATAATTCATTCAGAATTTCAATATACCTAACATAATAAATTTGACTTATAATGTCTGATATTTTATAATGCACATACCCGACACCCGTCTGCTATAGTTATTGAATTAAAATGGTTTTGCCATGACTGCTGGCAGCTCTTACTACTATTCCAAGATGAGGCTTTATGTAGGTTATTTACGAGTTAAGACTGAAGTGACCTTAAGATTTCTTCGATTCGCCTCAATTTCAAGGTTGCAACTTGAGTCATACCGATAAGTTATCATGCATTGACCCAGTTGCAATTGTGGAGATGCAAGTTTAAACTGTGCGTTTGGTGTACGTACATGATAAGATAATGGATATTATACACACCTGTATTGTACAGGATCACGGCACAACTCCACTCCCGGTCTGTAGGTTCTGTGATGGAGTCTCTTGTGCGACACTTGCATTGGCGGCTCCTTGTCATTAATGGCAGCCTTCAGCATTGCAATGTTCTTCTCTTGATTACCGATCTCGATCAAAACCTATAATAAATGCAGCGGTGTGACTCCCGATTTCAATAACGTATTTATAATGCATCATTATAGATGTAAAAATAACCTTCTGCAAATGATTCTCCAGCTTGGTCTTTGCATCATTCATCTCTTCGGCTCTCTTGGCATACGCTTCATTGACGCAATTACACTGCTCGCGCATGTCATCGGAAGTATCATGCAGCACGTTGTCGATCAGAGATCTCAGATTGATGGAGGCCATACGTTCACGTTCGGCACGTACGATGTTGTCGTGGGTGTACTGCGCCCATGTCTCGGGAGTCGAAGAGCTTTAGTTCGACAAGAGCGTTTTAATACCAAGGACACACAGATATTGAAGATATGTTACTTACTTGTCTTCAAATTTAGCCGAATTGTGGTGATACTGAATGTCGGTGGACTGATTGTTCAGTCGACCGCACTGATCATCGATGTTGTATGCGTGAAGCTTATCACTCCAGTCCAGTTCCAAATTCTGTTTCGCATCTCGGTTCATTCTGAAAATGAGAATTTTTTTCAAGATGAAATCAATATTGGACTCAGATACCTGACTAAACTCCAGATTGTAGTCTCTTACCTTATCTGATTTTCAGTTTGCTCGATTGTTCTTTTCAGCAGGTCTTGTACCGATTTAATCAGATCCACTTCCTGAAAGGTGTATGATGTTAAAGCACTCTAGGCATGTGCACTTTAGGCACTTTGTCTGTACCTTTAAAAGCTGTATTTCAACGTTGTCTTTCACAAGGTCGGGACCTTGTCTTCGACTGCGGCATTCAAGATTGTCTGCTGCGATCATCATTGGGATCTCAGTTGCATCCAAGGCTTTGTCCAAACGAACCTGAATTTGTATGGACTCAAAGATGAACGTGTATGTGTACAAAAAGTACACAAGATGTAGCAACAGTGTGAATTTACCAAAGTTTTATGGGTCATTGTGAACAGTTAAATTCTTGGAATATAGCTGGCAAAATCGATCTTTACTCAAGTTGCTAATCTGTATGCAACAGTTATATTCATTGGTTTTGTTTCTTGCAGCGTTATATCATCGCTGAAAAACCAAACTGTCTTATGTCCATTTTTCGTATTTTTGATTTGTTTCTTTTATCACTATTTGGACATAAATCAATCGTTTTAACCGGTTTCCAAGTTCCTAATTAGCATGAATTTCTAGTGAAGTGGATATATGAACTTGAATTTCAAACGTAAATTGAAAACAAAACTGGTTTATGTCCAAATCATATGGTCAAAGTCAAAATTTCCAAAACTGGACATAAGACTGTTTGGTTTTCCAGTGAAGATATATTCAGTATTGGTCTGTTGGTGAAACTATTTCCTAACTTAAGTTATTTAAGATTTCATAATAGGAATTTCATTAGGCATGAAACGGACAGATGCGTGACAAGAAGCGTTTAGCACAAACTAGGTGTAAGACTGAGCATTAGTAACTCAAAATCGGGTGGATAAGAGTAGAAGAAAACAAAAATTTGTTAGCGAAAGCTGGCAACATTTCGATACAAGCCATTAGACATTTAAACCATCTAATTTTCTATGTGCAAAAGATCAGTGTACAACTGCACATGATCGCCTATCGTCATGTATATATTTATGATAGACCCAATGGCAATGGATATACTTTGGGATTGAATCGGAGACCAGTTTGACTAGCCTACATATTATCTTGCTACTATATATAAAATATATAAGTATTTATTTGAAAAATGGAAGAACATGCTATTGCAGGTAAAATATGTGTCTAGAACTTCGAACTACCTTCTGCTGGAATAGCAGTTCAGTCTCCGCGAGTACATCTTCAATTTCTCTATTGAGTTCAAACTTCCAGAAGTTTATATCATGAATGCGTTCACCCAGCTTCTTTGTCACATCAGATTGTGTTCTGCGTTAATAAAGTACATTAATATATTTTTTTTCAATTCTGAAGATGATACCCATACCTGTTCGTTTGTGCGTCTGTCTCGTTTGCAAGCTTCTTTGATTCATGTTGCACCCTCTCCGCATGGTCTCTGTCCGTGAAAGACTGGTAATATTTCGAGTAGTTGTTCTGATGCCATTCCTCCGGCGTGTATTTAGCAGTGCGGTAGCCAGACGTCGGGTTGCCGACAGCAGTATATGCGCCCGTGTTAATCGGAATCGAATGCTCCTTGGTGCCTAGTGACTGGACTGGAACACCACGAGGGGCTTCCTCCGCCTTTAAAAGCACTTCTTCCGGCATTTCAACTTGCAAAATTTATGTCTTAGTAGATATAGCTTGAAGGCGGTGACTGCGAGCGGTACAATTGTGGACAGATCGACAAGCGAGACAAGCTTAGCCGCCGTCAAATAACAAAAGGCTACGCGTTGCTTGACGCTACTCTTCGTCATGGCAACATCTGGCGACCTTTCACCTCTAGGACTTGCCCGTTTCCGTCCGATTTCGCCACCGGCCCAATTTTACAATCAAGTCCAGTAAATGAAGTTACTCGTCATTTGCAGTTGTTTCGATTAGTAATTTGAATTCATCGCGATTCTACTAATATAGGAATTGATTTAGCGTGCGGCGTGGCTCCGCTAAATTTTTCGA
>ATSW01065888.1:0-10958 GCA_000444245.1 Botryllus schlosseri | reverse complement strand
GCTTTTAGCCGGCTCAGCAGTTCGCTTCTCGGCGTATTCAATCGTGAGTCACGTGTTGCGAATCCATCCGTTGGTTAGTAATCTAAAAATTGTATACAATGGCAGCAGCATAGCGGTAAAAATAAAAAAAACTTCGCCCGCAAGGGCGCAGTCAAGGGCTTTTGCGAATGGATCCACCAAATTCCTTGTCGACATTTCAAGAGAATGCATTATAAGTCAATTATTTTATGTTGTGCTTGTCAGGTCTCAATAGCAATTTAATGTAATTGAAATTGTAATTGATCAAAATTTTTGTCAAATTACAATTACAATTACAATTACACAAAATAAAAATGCTTCAATGACAATTACATTACAATTACATTGAAAAATGTAATTAATTACATTCAATTACAATTACAATTACAATTGATCCAACTCTGGCAACCACATATGTTTGAAGTATATATTTGTGTACATATTATATTCTACATGTAGCCTGTATATAGAGGTGTCGCATTGGTGTTTTCGCTTGTAGTTTTTGGTCCATTTTTCCCTAAGACTCTAAACGCAATGTGCACTTTTTGCCTTCCCGGAATTTGGTGTCAATGTCATCGACTTCTTCCGTATGGTAAACAGAATTACACGTGAACACCGCTGTCGGATAGTCATAATAAGCCTTATGAAAATACTCGACATTTGCTGTCTTGACGGATTATTTAATAGATGTATTTCTTACTTAAATCTCAACAATTGTTAGAGATGTGAATAATACAGGCATTTCTCCAATCTACTCAGAATTGCGGGCGGGCCGGATGAAATCGTCTGGCCGGCCGTTGGTTTGACACCCCTGTCCTACAGTCCACTCTTTTTATAAGACAACCTTACTGTATAGTCGGATGTCAATTTACTAACCAAGATGCAGTTTTAATCGATCGACAGTCGTCTAATTGTAATGTGACTCTTCTTGGCTTGTCGACAGTTGACTTGTTCCAGAAGACAGAAGATGATACGCCACAAACAAAATCACTGTGGACATCGCCAACCTAATCACAATGAGTGCCCAGTTGAAAATACTGTAATCGAGAGTTGCCGATGCAGAGTGTTCGCAATTCAGCAACGCAGTTCCTCCCTAATTTGAGCACGTGGCAGATATCAAGAAGGTTATAAATTCTACCTGCCGGATTGCAAGTATTCGGAAAGCTTGGAACCGTGTTACTATTGATAATGTAGCATCGAGCGGTCGAGGAGTGAAGTTTTGGCCAACAAGCCGCTGGAAAAGTGCAGTGCTAAAATGGTCGGTGGCGACTAGACCTTAACCAAAAATCACAGTCGCTGGTCATCCAAAACTTTTGATATTGATAAGCTCGGTTGTCAAGATGATCGGCATTCGGCACCGAATAGTCCCGTCTTCGCATTCCGAGTCGACAGTAATACAAATGCGACGCGCAGAGGAAAATAATTCTCCCCAAATTGATGTCAGATGTGTCAGGCAGGTTTCGTAGAGCTGTGTTGCGTACAATTGTTGTCTGCGCGTTCTCTATGTCATACATGCCACTTGCCAACATACCATTTTAATAATAAAAATGCATTCTTTTTGATGAGTGAGGATTGGGTCGAAAGGTGCCCCTAAAACTCAGATCCTGGTCGCGCTTTGCTTTAAGGTTATTGAACTGCTATGAAATTTCACGTGAGCTTGAGCTGAAGAGCTGAACACACGGTATCGCGATTTTCTTTATTTTCTAATTTACAGAAAATGAGAAATTGGGAATTGAAATAAATAAAAGCAGGGCGAGTGCTTCCATTCTGAATCGAGAGTTACTCTTCGAGTCGAGTCGAGTATCTTTCATTATAACGTGATAACACTATGAAAGATCTCGGAGAGTTCAAATATGTACCTTTTACGCTACCTTAAAAATTATAATTATTTTAGTTGATAAATCATCTCTTATAGTCGCATGGAACGTGTAATTTCAGCACTCGAAAACATCGAACCCGACTCAACTTGAACTGGAATCTTACTCGGCTTGAATTATTAGAGTTGATACACGATTCAGATTCGAGTATATACTCGAATCATTGTGTCCAGCCCTAAGCATAAGATAGCAACCTCTAATGTGCCTACTCTCCTTGATAGTTTTGGATCTTATTTTCCAGGCCATCAGACAGAAGCATCAACACAAACATGCGGATTTTGCACCCTTACGAGAAACTGGAACTGTCGAGAACTTTGTGTCATACTATTAAAAACGATTGCTGCCAGCAAACATTTTCACTTGCCGAAATACTTTGGATAGCAGTACGGGATGGTTCTGAAATACCTGACCATCCTAGCAACACAAGTTCTTGTACAAAACCCAACACCTATTGGGCCTAAAAGATTTTAGAAAACTGTAGTTGAAATTGGATAGTATATTCATATTGAAATGAACCCGAATATTTTCGACTGACATTCGTCAGGGGTAATCTTCAGCAACGAGCAGAGAATGGAAAAGAACATCGTATAATAGTAATCAACAATCGTATCACGAAATATGAGGTCCATTTCAGAATTCCGATACCCAAGTGTTGGAGGTTTACATAGGCTCCTACTCGCCGCTCCATCCGCGTAAGCGGTGTCTTACAAAAAGCCCAGCGGTGGCCCGTGCTATAAGTCGGCAGTTACGGAAAATAATGAAGGATGATGTAAATCAGGGGTCGGGAACCTTTTTCCTCCGAAAAGCCATATTGGCCCATTTTTTTCCATTTTAACTCCCAAAGAGCCATACATGTCAATCAACTGTTACGTCACAATTGAAAATTCGTGACGTCATGGTAGCACTTATATAAACTCACAACATGGGATTCGTCGTGTGCGTCTCATTTTCTCTATAAACACTCGTACGAATCATCCTGGTAACCTTATTCGAGCATGCGAAACTTGAGTTCCGAGAACGAAGCTTCGTCGTGATGCTCCTTTTAAATGCGAGAACTCATGATCACATGCGTAAGTGGAGCCAAACATGATCACTACAACAGTATATACCCCATGTAAGGTGTGATACTTCAGTGAGATGGGGTCAGGGGAGGCAAGCGAGGCAGTTCGACACCTATCGCCAGGATGAGTGAACAAAACTTGTGAAACCTTCAATAACTATTGGTATTTTCTATCGATGTGAATGACTGAATTTAGTACATTTTCCTCCCACAGTAAGGCGATTTGCATATTTATTACTCGAGAATACAGCCCGAAGCGAGAGGTAATACACAGACGAGCCAAACTTCGCCATTGATACCGCAATTACCCGTAAATATCCTAGAATTCATAATAACTGATATGAATTGAATGTAACTGTTGCATTGATTCCGAAAATCTGAATACTTATTGCCATCTCAATTCTCAAAGTATTCGGCGGGAACATATAATGTTGCGCTACACGCCTACATTTTATCGCCGGGGCTACAAAGCGACTTACCAATCCAGAACGTGGATAGCTATGGAGTTATTTGTAATTGTGAATGTCACTTCCACGGCAGTTCATTTCGCTCCGTAGATTTGTTTGATAAATGCGTTGTCATATGGGCATCGTCATGTCTGCTAATCTCTTTGTTCAATCAACGTATCGTGCAATCCAAGATTTCGAGGCGGGTACATGGAATTCGCGAGTGATATTGGTCGCCGGCGCGACAGCAACTTTAATTTTGGGATTTTGAAAAGGGTTGTCCGTCCGAGCCTTTTTCCCTGAAGACGGCATTGTCTTTACCTCTCAACGACATGTTTATACAGTCACGAGAATAATTATTCTGGTCGTGACGGAAATTTACCAACTAGCTGCTGCAATAATAATCAATTCAGTAAAAAAAAAAAATTTGGCAAAGAGCCATATCTTATACCCAAAAGAGCCATATATGGCTCGCGAGCCATAGGTTCCCGACTGCTGATGTAAATGACCATAGTAGTCGAGAAACACCATGAATACCACAAAACCAAACCAAACAAAATATGACGTCACCAGCACGACATTTCGGATGCGAGAGCGTTAAATTAGGGTTACCATATTTTGGAAATCTGAAAAGAGGACACTTTTTCAGAAATTTGAGACTTGCAAAACCGGAGAAGAATTCTCAAAAATCGGTGAATTTTTCCCACTTTGTGATCGGTTGACTATAAAAAAAAGGTCAACTTTTCGCCCAGCCGGAGCGTCACTTTTGTGCTGATTTAAGGCAGATCACTCGCATTTTGCTCTAAATATGACCTAAATTTTCAAAAAAGAGGACAAAATCTCAAAAAAGAGGACAAAAGGGCGTCCTCCGAGGACACTTTCAAAAAAGTCAAAAAAGAGGACATATGGTTACCCTAATCTAGTCTAATTTTAATATAATATGGAAAACCGGTGTTCTACAATTCTAACTTTAAGCTACCTTGGAAAAGCTGAGAATTTTCTAGTGGTAGTCTACATCAACTCTGCATCATAGGTTACCCACGGACCATCTCACCATGCCTATTGGCCTCATTATTGACAGCATATTTGAAAGTGAGATGTCCATGGTTGTCGGTCGTAAGTATTTATAGTTTGTGGTGAATTAAATAGCCACACACAAAATTAATACTGGAGTATGGCAATTAGATCTAGCATCTAATGAATTACGGTAATATTCCGTAATTCTCCTCAAGACGCCACCTTCAATTTGTTGATTTATTAAAAAGCACCAAAGCAAAATATTGGCCGGGGGATATTTGTTTGTATACAAACATCTGTAAAACAAACTATACGGTAGTAAGATCGATTACCCGTAAGTTAATTAAGGTGAATATGAGCACTCCAAAATAATGCATTATTGGTCTTATGAAAACGGTCTGGAGTCAATATAACGTGTGTTACGGTTAATTAGGTTATAATTTGTATTTGTATGAATTGTTACTTGGAACATCATAATTCTCGCAAGCGCAACTTGTCCCTCGTAGCTTGAATATATTTCTTATACGGGACAGCTTTATGTTAGGTATGATTCGGCTTGTAAAACCTACGTTACATTTTATCAGAATGACATGGGATATAAGTGAAAACACTATCACCAATAGTCAAGATGGTGGTGGCATATGAGTTACTCGTGGTTCTTGCATAAATTTGCGAGACCATAACTGCAGAGATAAAACCTTTTCTAATCAATATAGCTGAAACACGAAATGCAGCGGTGTGTCGTTAATAACTCATATGATTCATTGAGCAAATGCTCTCGTCGTACTTGCAGGCGTAATTGACTTATCCGAGTATATGGTCGATTGAATTGAGGGGTTTTCTAACAGTAGGGTATATACGTCCTCCTTTAGGGAGATTTGTCCTCCTTTTTCAAGAGCTCTAAATGTCCTCCGATGACGCCCAAATGTCCTCCTTTTAGGCAATTTGTTCCCCTATGGCTTTGACAGCCAGGCGATTGTACAGGCACAACTACAAACGACATGAATGACGTGAGATCTGAATTTCGACGGCAGTGAAGCAAGGGTGACTGAAAATGGTCGTTACGTTAGAGCGGTCTCCCGGCTGTCGATTTGGAAAAATGACGCACACAACAGTATTTCCCGTGAAAAGTTTTAAATTCACAGTTTTCTCGTATAATTATTGGTAAGTTTTGTTGTTTGTAAAAAGTGTCCTCTTTTCCGGATCTCCATATATGGTAACACTACCTAACACTACAGCAGCCTAAGTAATTTTTAGTAAATCGAACGAATGAATCCGGTTTACAGGATAATTTCAACCAATCCACTGCGTATGCTAAAAGTAGGTCCTTAAGCTCATTCTCGTCAATAGTTGGGCAGGCCAAATTAGCACGTGGAAGTGCGGCTGTGACTGTAATCCTGAAGAAAATGTTGGCTAGGCTCACACACGAAAGCATAATGGTAACGTTTAGCACTGAAAAGAGAGAATTGGTGTTGGCATTCTGCCATTATGCTGGCCCGTTCAACATGGGATTAGAAGGTATAGTCCTGCGCGATACCCATATCACTCGGTTTAAATGCCTCTCCTCCGCTCTTTGGCAATTTTAATACTCTCCTGCATATACCATAAAATGTGTTTGAATTTGAATTTGAATAAATTGAAAATTCTGAGAAATAGTTAAAATTTACGTTATCTCCGATCACAAATTAGACCTTCAATATTGATTGCACAGCAGTCTTAGTGCCGTTTCATTGACGTGAAATAACCAATAAACATTTGACACATCCTGGATAAAGAAATCGAATTAATTTCTTCCAATGATGTGATAGTGTGTCGATTCACAAAATAATAAATACGTTTTTACGATCAGTCATATGTTCAGGCTCAGGTCATATGTTCGTGTTTCGATGTATATATTATCACCGTAATTATTTGCACTTGACTGGCAATATGTCAGCACAGCTCCAAACCCTATATAAGATGGACAAAAATGGATACCGATCATTGTAAGCGTCCGTACCCAACTGAGGAGATGATAAGTAAAGTGTAATCAACGTGTTTCCGGTGGCCTGACCTACTGAGTATGGTTGTGCACCAAGGGCGGGCCGAGACAAAAGTTTAGACTGTATTCCGCTGCGTGCAGTTTTATTTCTAATTTGAAAGCAGTGAATTACACTGTTAACACATGTTGCTAAATGAATGTGTTGATATTAGCCTGCGTTAATAGCTCTGTGTGGCTTGGTAGAATAGCCTTGATGTTTTTCTAGCTTAGCTATAAGGTTTGCATCAGTCAAGTGTATATTGTATATTCACTGCCTGATCTTTCTCATAACGCCGACTAAAATTATATTCCTTAACACGGATACCTGATCGTTACTCACCATAAACTAAACAGAGCGGTTCACATCGGACTTCTGCAAACAAATATGTTGTGCTTAAAATCTTGTTGAAATGTTGGCCTTCATTCGAATCTTTCATTGCCAGACATAGCATCGTTTGTGAGTCGGGATGGCCGATAAATCACGTGCACTGATTGCATTATTTTACGAATTAGGATTTTGAAACGTATGACGCAACAGGGCGGGCCACACAATCAGGGCTTTGCAGCAGCCGTAAATTTGCATTGCTCCAGCTCCGGCTCAGGAGCTTTCTTCTATCATACACTAGCTCCGGCTCCAGCTCCGGAGCCGCATTATTACCACTGCTCCGGCTCCAGCTCCGGATCCGGCTATGAAAACTGTATCTGTATATATCAGGGGTGGGCAACCCGCGGCCTGCGGGCCATATGTGGCCCGCGAGAAGGTTTTAAGTAGCCCGCGAGCTAATTTCCCATAATACTATCGAAATCCTTTTATATTATCGAAATTGAATTGCTCAGATTGTGAACTTGCAAGGCCAACCAAAAATAATTATGATTAGTCTCGCCGCGACACTTGGGATGTTGATGACTAAAATATCAGTTCCGACGCATTGGCAGATCCAGGGTCCAGTCACATTTTTAGTAAATCGTCGTACATTACAATAAACTAAAAGAGTAGTAAAATTTTCTTCACGCTTTGCGTGTTTATTTGTCACACGATTACTTGCTTTGTAGCCTACCCCCTCCTGAAAATGAAAAATCGCCTGATTTAGGCGATTGTGTCTAACTATATTCGCAATTACGAGGGAAAGTCTTTTCGCGATTGCGCTTGCAGAAAGATCGTCGACGATGAAATGTAGGCACAAAAGGCTAGTCGTATATTAGCGGAAATCTCCTATATCGATATGTCCAGATGCCGAACAGTCCTGTCCTTGCAAACTGAGCCCAGCGGGCGGTATACAGTTGACCCGCAATATACCCAAGTAATAATAATATAGACTTTTAAAATTTTACGCGCCTGGCGCGGCTAATGGGCAGCGCACTAGTTCGTCAATTTCATGTGGCCCTCCATCCGAAAAGGTTGGCCACCCCTGGTCTATATAGATTACTAATTTACGAGTAGGTTAGTTTTCTATAGTAATCGATAGGTTAGTCTGTCAGCCGTGAGTAACATCGGATGCAGCAACGAAGACATAGGTGCCGCCGTGTCGGCTTGTGCCATCATAATGAATACTTGTCAATTATCGATAAAATCATAGTTGCACTAGAACGCACTTTACACCATGCCATTGTTGTCTACAGTATGAAAATTCTGATGCGGCGTTTTAACACTGGCACTGTACTCGTTAACATTAAGCCATACAGCTCAATTCAATCGTTAAATAGGCGATTATTATTCAAATGTACATGTAGTAAAAGCAATATGGGCGGACATCACGACCTGATCAATAGAAATTCGATTTGTACCAAATGACCAATGGTTTGACGTTCGATATTGGTGCACTCGTTACCAGTCCATTCGGTGTCGATCAAGTTTATCGGAATATAATATTTTCCCGTTGAAACGAATGGAATAATCGAATTAAACACTGTGCCATGCACATTGCGTCATGCCCATAACGAATTAAACTATGCAGTATGCACATTGCACATTTACAAGTCATAGTGCGCGATAATCCGGGAATACTAGAGTATCAAGCCGACATCAAGAATGAGTTTACGAAACAGATGATACAAATTGGAAATCGCGTATCAAATCAGTAATTTGTCTCCAACATAAAATACCATGGGGTCCTGACATCGCATTCAGTAGCTCGCACGAAAGAGCGAGTATTTGCTCATCCGATTCGTAGCAACGATGAGACGGAATTTCTCAGCTCGTACTCGTCATATCGACATGTGCAACGAGATCACGTTTTTATCCTCTGTCCCATTTCGCGTAATACGTGGTGATCATTATTTTCGAACCGTACAATTGGCCAACAAGGTTGTGCTGATGATGAAATTACGGGTATGCCGAATACCCACAATATTCACAGGCATATCTAGCATACCGAGGTTCGGCACTCATGTATGAAAATTGAACATTGACATATGACTGCTCTGCTGTTAAGTCCCCAGGAACATGGTTAGTCGGAATAGGTAGTGCCAAAGAGCAAAAGATTCTGAATTTCGCGAAGGCCTGCTGTTGAATTATTTGAACTCAGCAGATATTGTTGTTGCATATATAATAGCATCTTATGAAATACGTCGGAGCCGGAGCTACCCCATAAATAACTAGCTCCAGCTCCGGCTCCGGCTCCGGTTGAATTTTATGTAGAGCTCCGGATCCGGCTCCAGCTCCGGTAAAAATGCACGGCTCCGGGGCTCCGGCTCCGGGCTCCGGCTCCGGCTCCAAAGCCCTGCACACAATGCCCAGGCCTGGCGTAGACCTGCAGATAGGCAGTAGGCACTAACCACCATCCTTCAAAAGATCGGGTTGTAGCGGCATAGTTACGCCGTACCACAGATTTGTCATACATAACGTCTCGCTTCTCCATCCGTATCTTCAAATATGAAGCATGTAGCATACAACAGCCGCATCCAGCAGACTGAAACATTTCATCAAATTTCGAAGTGAAGCAGCATGAAGTCGTCCTATATTTTTACATATATCGCGCCTGTGAGAAATACAGCCCTGTGAATGTTGTTTTTTACCGAATATCCTTCTATTCGCACCTATGGCAGTCTAACTTTGTCTTCGATATTGTAACGATCACCACCCACTCAAAAAACAAAATGAAGGTCATGATTTTGTCAATTCTTCTTGTTGCCTGTGCGTACTCCTCGGCCACGCCAATGTTCAATGGTTTCGCGGACAAGATCCCACAGGACATAGCAACAGAGGTACAGTGACAGATTGAATAACAACCGTTACTCTTAGTTATAGCGCATCATGACCAAACCAACAGTAAATTGCAATCCTTTACGTTCGCGTTGAAGTCCTTGTTTGTTCAGGAGAAACTTTCTGCAGAGGGAAGGGTTCAGCTCCGTAAAGCTGCTCTGCGCATGTTGAGCGACCTTTGCCTTGGACAGGAACCGGAGACCACGGTGTACCAATGGATTTGCGAGCCTACCTTGAAAATCGGATCAGGAGCATGTGAGTATAGACTATCAAGGATTGTGTCTCATTTAATACTGCCGTCGATTCGGCAATTGCATTTAAGAATACGAAATTCGCAGACAAACCGAGCTATATAGTAAACTTTGCTATCGTGTATCGGCATAGTTAGCCTACATCATTGGTGGTATTATAGTTCTATAGTCATAGTTATAGTTCTATAGTTATAACTATAGTTCCGTTTATTGTGAATTTTGTAAATTCAAACTTGTACCAAAAGCTTGCGGCGCAATGAAAAGACGGAAGGATTCGAAACAACGTGGTGTAGGCAATCAATCAAACTCCCACCCTGGCCTATGAGTAGAGTACTGTTTGACCGCATAACTACAGCATTCAAGAGAAATATGGGGTAGTGGGGATTTAACATAGAAAAGATAAGCCCGATTCGATCTCTAACATAGTGTACCGTATCGTAGTATCATTTAGAAGTAGGCTTCTGGATAGCATTGATACCGGCTGCTGCGTGACCACTCAACAAAAAATAGAACCAGTTCCTAAGTGCAATGCGACAATATTCGGCTACGTATCAACTGCTTGCCTATTATCAACCAAAAACATCCATTTACTGAATACCAGACATGAGACAAATTTGTACGACTAACGTATTCCCTTTACTCAACATAGACGCACCATCAACTAGGGCATGTATGAGTTGCCCCGTGGCGGATCCAATCTGCATGGCATCTTGTCCGCACTAAAGAACGGCAACGGGACGATGACGCGAACGATGGAAACGAATGAAATGAAAAAACGATTGACCTTCTGATTTATATGTTACTTTGAAATGTAAATTCGAATGGTAGTTTGTTGGTTGCAGTAATTATTAAATCCTAAAACCATGCAAGAACGTCTGTTGAAATTCTGTTGTAGCCTACTCTATATACTATCGATATCAATAACTGCAAGGTAAATGCCTTTGCTATGCACAATCGTGACCCTCCGTTCGCGAAGGGTAGATCACGTGACGATTTGAAGTAGGAATCAGACATGGGGTAATCGCGATTAGTAATCGTAATCGATTACGACGATTACAGCATTTTCA